>MKEJ01043295.1:0-12482 GCA_001753735.1 Embelia ribes | reverse complement strand
TTGGAATTTGGGGGCGTGACAAATATGTTTAGCCTCGGTTATAAAAAACTAGATTGACTATCATACGAACAACACTGACATTACAAGAATTTAGCCATTTAGTAACCAAACACTTATTCAGTAACCGCATCAACTTCTCACTAAAAGTTCTTATAGTGATGATGATTGATCGTCATTAGGACTTCACTACTGGCTGGACACTAAAAGTATATTTAGTAATTAGAAAACCCTTGGCACTATTGGCACCTATAGTGACCACAAGATTACTCACTAATATGGTGATTTTAGTGACCAGTCCACTAATCAGAAAACTAATTTAGTAGCTGAAAGTAACCAACCACCAAAAGGTGTTGCTCATATACTGTACATCACTTTAAACAAATTTATTTCCACTGTCACAAAGTTGAAATAGATAAAAGATTAGTATATATATATGCAAATTAATATTATAAAATATAAAAAATTATTATACAGAAGATGAATCTCACTTTTCAATTTTAGTCACAAATATCCATTTCAACACCTACAATAATATAATAAAACTCAACTTCCGTACACAAGTGATTTTTGCTTTACACACATTGAGCCAGTAACAAATAAGGATCAATATATAAATGACAAATACAAATCTAAAAGCAAATTTGTTGCAGCAAATAATGAAATTGGTAATGGGTTCCCGAGGTAAGCAAATTTGCCATACGTACAACTCTAGACATCTCCTCGACTTTCTCTCGTGCGGAGTAGCAAAACTGAGAAGTACGATAGTGATCAGGGTTCTGATAGCTTTAGCTATTTTCACCTTCTCCATTGGGTCATCGTTTATCTCTAACTGATTGTGGATCAATTCAATAATCACAATTAGTAACTTTAAACAAAATGAAGACTATGACATATTTTGCAGTTTGTTAATTCTACTATTATTATTTTGTTTTGCAAAAAAAGTAGAAGAAATGGCAAGAATTGTGTACCTTCAGTTTCATGGATCCTTTAAGAGTGGCCTTAACTTTGTTGAAGTCGGAATTAATGCACCCTAGGAAATGATCGGACTGGATTCTCAGAGTTGGGCATGGGAACCCGGCTTGTGCAAAAATTCCCATAATAAGATAAAAACTCGAACAAAAAAATACATTTGTTTTGAAAAATGAATAGGAGGGTAGTCGAAAGTTGCCTCATAAGCAGCTGAGGCTTGGCCGAAGTAAACAGTCTTTCCTCCAGAGAGCAAGTAGAGCTGATAAAAAAGCTTGAAAACTTCACTACTCGGCTGATGGATTGAGGCTATCACTAAAATTATGGGCTAAATTAATCATATTAGTTATCATCTCTTTCCACACAAATGAATTACTATTATAGAGGAATAAATATAAGAATTTGAACATCCCAAAGCAATACAAGTATAACTCAGACATGATAACTAACTTCTTAAAGAAAGTTTCTTTATCTGAAAGATCAAGTGTTTCAGAAAGGCTGCAACTTATTTCTGGAGATGATCTTCTGTCAGTAAGCAAATTGAGTGTAAGATCAATATATATGGCCCCTCTGCACACTAACAGGTGTTAAAGGCATAGCTAAACTATTTGAATCATTAGTTTATCTCATCCAAAAGCGGCAGTTTCACTAATTAGCTACAGAGAATTAATCGCAATCCGACCAGTATTGAGTCATAATCAAGGAAAGTGAAGGCGATCATAAATGTTTATAAGTTGTTTCACCCCAAAACCAGAAACAGAAACTGACCCGAAGGCTATAGTACCATTCATGGAAGTGGTTTGTAGGTTTCCTTAAGCCCGATCCAATTGTATGTTATCTTTGACAAAGTATCCTCTACTACACTCTCATCCCCGTAGCTAACATCATATGTTCACGCTGAACCAGCCTTTTTGCAATCTGCATAGTTCATCGTATCCAAACAAAATTCCTCGTCACAATCGATCACAATTGATCAATGGTGCTATTTTTGAGCCGTTTGGATCGTAAAGACACAGTTTAATCTGTCATAGACATATAATGACCAATACCGAAAATTTTAGTAAAATACGTTAGCTGATCACACTATGTGGAACCAAGAGGAGGAGAGTTACATTAAATTAAAAAAAAAAAAAGCACTTACATTTGAAGTTGAGAGTGTACAGATACCGTACAGCAAGGCCGCTCTTTTTGGGACATGAATCACAACCAATGCAATTGACCTAGAATATGTCGCTGCTCGTGTCTACCTGCACATAATAATCTTTTGGAGGAGTCCTAATTCCTATCTTTGTGTAGAAGAGCCTAAAAATAAAATGGGGAAACTATAACAAATGTAAGCCAAGCTCTTAAATTGAAGTTGTAACACACGTCCAAGTTATGAATGCTCACTTGCAGGAATTACAATCGAAGCACTTGAGAGTTCTGGTAAAGTTTGCAATCTTTGTTAGAACTCATTGGTTCAAAGTCACATTGTAGTCTAAGCCGCTGATAGCAGGGTAGCCGCATCTGACAATTTTAATTAAACAAGATCAGAAACAGTGAAATGGTTTGTGGGAGATCAAGATAAGTGCCATGCTCTATGTGAAGTGGTGAAGTGTTGCATCCTAGATGACGAAAGTCCATCACTAGCTTATGCTCTGACCCAAAAATATTCCGATAAAGACATTTTTTAGTGATATCATCTTGATTCTCAAAGTTATGTGTGGTAACAATACGAACCCAAATACGAGTAGGTAAGCGGAGCAGTGGGACAACAGTAGTTTGGCTCAGTAAATCATTTTGTGTTCTTTGCTATGAGGTTTTAATAAACCTTGGATAGTTGTACGCACATCTAAAGTCTAAACTTTGTTCTTCTCCTTTGCAATGTCTAGTCATCATGCTATGAAGTGGAGTGTTCGACCAATTAAGTACTGACAAGTGGCACCCATTTTGTTACTTAATCAACGTTTGGGTCCACAGAACAAAATGGTATCCTTGTTTTGCACAGTTTGAGAATAAATTTTTTAGCAAACATGGATTTAGTGAAATTGCCCTTAGTTTATCAAGGGCACTTGATCCGCCGCCTTTAGATTTTAAACCAAACATTGCGGATTAGAGAGGCCAATTTTATTATTATTATTTTTGCTTTCTTTAGGAATAAAAAATTCAAAATGTAAAAATCCACAACATTAAATTTAGATCCAAAGTTTGCAGATCAAGGGGAGCCGTTGCTCGAATCTGGCAAACACATTGTTCTTGTCTTTTGGATTTATGTTGACTCTGTCCAACATTCAGAAAGCAATGGGCAGCTGCGAAAGCAAAAACATTATGAGCTAACATTCAACATTCTTTCTGCTATAAATTTGATAGAAAATCCTATGCCTTCATCAGTACTTTTGTCTTTATGATTTTGGAATCTTGTTCAGCTACATCGATATTGACTTGCTATAGTTTCTACATTCAGAGCCAACTTCTTTCTTACTCTGCATTTATATACAAATCACTATCAAAATTCACTGAACCGCATAAATCCCTCTATAGTTTCTCCTTCCCCTTGAGGCTACCACCTTGACTCAGCACTGCACCAACCCTGGGTTCGCCCGAGCCTCTCCCAACCTCCCCTTTCTCCATCTTCTTCTTCTTCTTGACACATTCAATCAGAAAATGCTTATCATGGTCAGCACTATCTGGGGAGTAAAACCTCACCATATCCCCAGCTTCCAATTCATGCTCCCTTATGATCCCCTCCCAACCATCCATGATCATATACCCCTTCCAAACTTGCACAATTATCACGTACCAGTTCTTGTTATTCTCATCTGTTAATTTTATTATCTCTTGGCTACGACACAGAAATGGGATCGCAACACCTGGCATTTCCATTCTCCCGAATCCAACGTCCGCCTCCGACAAACTGAGCTCGCACAGAAGATTCTCCTGCAGGAACTGAGGAGGTTCATTGTTGTCAGGAAATGGAGCATCTGATTCCGGTTCTGGCATCAGATCATGATAGATTAAGAAACTGTTTTCGTCCGGGCTAGGGTCCTGCAAGTAAAAACGAATCATATCCTTATGCCTCAAGCCATACCGAACCACATATTTTTCCCACCCCCGAACAATGACATATGCTTGTTCATCTTCAAAACGTAAGAATCTCATCTCCCATGTTTGGTTAAGGAAGTCAGTGAGGTGGAGAGGGTACTCGCGGAGGTGGTTGGGTGGTAGCAGGGCCTCCGAGGGGCTGAAGTAATCCATTGCCAGCTCACAGGAGATGGCCAGTCTATTGCTTCGTGGTACTTCCACCTCGAAAAGAGGTGGTGGCTTCCCAAATCTCTTCTTGTGTTTGACGAAAAAGTGGTTGCGATGCAGTTGAGGTACAGGCAAATAAAACTGGATCAAATCTGGGGGGCTTAAATTGTGGTGTTCGAGGTAAAGGCTCCAACCCATGGTGATTACGTAAGCGTTGAGGCCTTTGTTGTAGTTGAGTGTCACTTCCCATTCGCGACGGAGATGGTCGGTGAGCTGAATGGTTGCTTCAGTGTCGGGGTGGAATATCAGAGGGGGAAAGTAGCGGAACATACTCAAGTAAGGGATGACGAAGCGGTCGCTTTCAGAGACTTCCTGCTCGAATATGAGTAGCTCGGTCTGTTCGTCTTCTTCATCTTCGGGGTCTGAACCGAATGAATTGAGGTCGAAATCGTCAAACTTGTTTTCATCTTCTGGGTCCGGCCTGTACTCCTTTTGGGATGATTCACTGCAAGATACAACAAGAGACTCGTCACAACATTATGTGGAAGAAAGGCAATGTCACCGAAAATATGACATTTTATCAGACGAATCAATAGACATACATAGATTTTCTTAACATTGTTACGCTTTGATTTTTAGACCAAATTGTTATCATTATTCTCCAGGAGTCTAGGAAAAGAATTCTCAGGTCAGTACGAAAGATTGTTCATTTGTTCACTTTTTCACGAAATTGATTTTTAGACCGAATAATCACAAAAATTGTTATGACCTGCATCTAGGTTTGTGCTTTTGTTCGCTGTTTCGTAATGACAGTTTTTCTTTTCGTTTTTCCTTTTCTGAAAATCACCATGTAAAAAAAGAAAATAATTCCATATCTAGAGCATTATTTTTTTAAGTCTGGAAAATGGTATAGAGAATTATTGCCCCCTAGCTTCAAATTGACTGCGGTGGACAAAGAGAGAAGTTTTGTTGTTGCAAAGCTATCGGATGAACACCGAACACGATATGGGTGGATGTATAATGACATGATAAGGTGAAAATTGAATAAATTCATGGCATGTAAGTGCAGAAAACAACCAAGAATCGGTTTCTTGGTGAAGAAAAACAAAGAAGGCATTTAGAAAATTACACTGCTTCTGATTTCTGTGAAGGATTATTAATTTGTCGATGAAATGGAACAGCCTGTTCCACATTAAGCCCCAGCAGAACCGATGGATACGAAGATAGATTTTGTTGCCCTGATTGTTCTCCTGTCTTGTTGCGGTCATTGTCGGAAGACTTGATCCGTTTCTCTTTTCTATCTTCGTCGCCACTTGAATTATCACTCTCTGCAGACATTGTTGTTGATTGATTCTCTTCTATGCAAAGTATAACTAGAGAGAGAGAGAGGAAGGAAAGGTACAGAGTGATCACGGCTAGTTTTTGAACAACCGTAAATATTATTACATTAACCAGAACAGAAAAGAATTAAGAAATTCTTTTTCTTCTTTTCTGCTGTTCTTTTACAATTAACAAGGAATTGTCTAGTAGATATAATTGTTCAGTATTTGATGATCAAATTAATAGAAGTATTATTTATAAAACAATGAATATAAATCTAGTATATTTTGACTGAATATTTTTACTAAGAATTTTATGCATTGATATTTCGAATCAACATCTATGTTTAGAACACTGTGTGGGAAATTAACAACATTATGCAACAACGACGAATCTTACCATTATGTTACGAATTTAATGGTTTTTGCCTTTGACGCGGTGTAGGCGTTAATAGCCTTTATATATAAAGTCATTCCGACGTAAATACCATTGATTACAATTATAAATGTGATGTTTTCATAATTCTGTAAATTATATATCTTTCCCATAAATGCAAACTAAGCGAGTAATTAAGGATGGTATCCGAGTGGTCATTTGGATACGGAGCCTTTGTTACTTTCTACCGCCTTTTCAAATACATTTTAACCACTTGAGGAGTGTACTTACATGTTCTTAGGACTAGAATTTGGATGGAAAATGAAGTGCAAATTGCAAATTAATTTTAACTAAATCCATAGAAATTTCAGGAAGAGGAAAACAAAACATTTGGACACGAAGTACAGTTTGTAATCCAATGAGAGCGATCATCCCTTTACAAATGCCTAGAGGTTTTGCACTAATTGGACAGGGCAACGTATTCCCAGTTCGCATGAGTTGGCCATAGTGTGCATGGGGAAAAGAAGTTTTTGCTCGATATGTAAAGGTTAATTGGCCAAGCTATCTATCTCATTTTGTGTCAACAGCGCATAGCTAATTAGCAATGCTACCATATCCGATCCTTGTCCTATTCGAGGAAGTATGAACACATCAAAATCGGGGGCAGTAGCAGTGATGGATACTTTGCAAACACATAATATCAAATATGTACGGTGTCCTATTATGTATTAATTTTTTTAAGTACAAGACATCAAATGAACGTGTTCTTAGACACGTGGCGTTCAAATTCCATTTAATTTTTCTACTTTGGGGCCAACACATAATATCAAAAAATTATGGTCATATTTGAAATACTAACTCTTAAAAATAATAAAAACAATGAATTGAAAAATCGAAGTTCCCACTCCTATAAATAAATAACATTAAAAGAATTGATATAATTGCCAACTTGGTGTAATTTATACGATTTGTTGTTATTTCTTTTTTAACTTTTTTTTTATATCATTACTAGTAATTGAAGATTAAAGTTTTTGGTGATTATTTGGAATCAATTTGTGCCTCAAAAATTTGTATTGCCCTTTCTAATGCTCCTAAAAGATCTATATGTACTAGATGTCCATATTTGTGCTATTCATTGGATGATCATGTATCTCTCTCCGACCAGGGAGAACCTAAATGTTACGATAGGGTGATGGAAGACGAGAACAAAGAGGAGCGCTGGGAGACCATGAATGATGAGATGAGTCCCCATAAAAAAAAATGATAAATAAATAATACATTTTGAGATGGTGAAGATGTCGAAAAGTAAGAAATATTCAAAAAATTGACGAGGGAACTGGTTGAGAAGCAAGACGAGAATTCCTCGCAAATAACTTATGAAAGTTCAAATACTGATTAAAAGAGTTCACTCAGAGGAATATTGTGGATTTCGGGTAAATATTTGTCCCCTGGTAAAAATGTAGAAGTTGAACAAATTTAAAACAAATATATTAAGAACTGTAAAATTGTGTTGGAATGGACAACTAGTACAATGTGTAAAACTCAGGAATTCAGCACTGACAAATTGGTAACAAATTTATCTACTCGTTCATGGTTGGACATGAGCAAATAATGACGGAGACCGATTATTATGTATTCATCTACAAGTTCTTATATGAGAAAATAGGAAAATATTTGGTTGCCTAAATTAATAGGAAAAGAATAGTAATTTGAAAGAAAAGTGTATCCTATATTTGGTTGCCTAAAAAAAAATGAGAAAATATAAAAGAACTGTACATATTTTATTAACAAAAGTTGCAAAAAATATTTTCTTATAACCAAAATAGAAAATAGTCACACCCAAATTTTAAAAATGTTCATCAAATAACACCTGCTCAAATTGTAAATTACTTTCATAAAGATTTGAACTTGATTTAAGATACAACTTCAATATTAATATCACTACAACGAACATTTGAAAAATTGAATGCCGGAACACTTCTAAGTTCAACACATAAATATCTAACTTTATGTAATACCAATCAACACACAGATACACAAGAAAGAATTTCATAATAGACAACCCCATTACTAGTTAAACGAGTAAAATGGTAATGTAACTATGTTAATCAAAATAGGCTTCTCTTATGATTCAAAAGAATTGTACATTTGACAACATTTCACTTACCGCAAGTGATGTTCAAATATATAAATACCAAAAACTACATCACTAAAAAGCTGTTGATGTAAAAAAAAATAAAAAAAAAATCTAAAAATAAAAAAATGCAAAAGTGCACCAGATTCTAATTCCAACCACAATTCATGCCTCTCGACTGAGCAACAGACTAGAAAAAAAATAGATAATTTCATATGTTCAAATCGACTTAGTACTTTTTTTAGAAAAAGAATTCATGAGTTCAAATTGACTTCCAAACTTGGTTTAGAAATTTTCAACTGGTAGTTTCAATTTGGATCAAAAAAAATAATAAACCTTCTGCAAAAACATGTATTGTCGGTTATATAAATAAAGCAAGGAAAACTAAATTAGGTCTTCTATGCGCAATTGCACCAAATCCCAATCCCAACTATGGAGACAACAAGCTTAAAGTCAATGAAATAATATTATGAAATAGCCCATAAATATAACAAAAAGAAATTACAAGTCTTCATTAGTTTTAAGCTACGCCAAAAAGAACAAAGATCTTAGCGATTATTAATTATAGTCTTGCCACATATCACTTGCAATTGCATTCTCCAAATTTCTCCTTCATGACAGTCATCATGCAAGCTCGAACCGCTAGTTGGTGGAATTTGTGAATTCATCAACTCACGATCTACCTCATCCGTAAGATTTTCGACAAGATCCATACCCATTAGATAATTATGCAATATGCATGCATCTACAATTATATCCCCTCGTGTATCCACATCATGGAATGCTTCTGCACCATTAGCTAGGATCGAAAATCTCTTTTTCAAGACATCAAAAGCCCTTTCAATAGTATTTTGAACGGAAGCGTGTCCAGGATAATATAATTCTTCAAGAATTTAAGGTTGATGCATAGCATATTCCTTTAGATGGTAGCGTTTTCCCCGAAACGGAGCTAGAAATCCGGTTTTTAATTGAAAACCTGCATCAACCAAATAATATTTACCTTGAGGAACTACTAATCTATCTTCTTCTCTTGTCAGAGCATTGTTCAGAATTCTTGAATCTGACGCTGGCCCTTCCCAACCAAGTTGAACATATGTAAACCTTAGATCAAAAGAACATGCAACTAGAACATTTTGAGTAGGATGACATTTTCTTCCCTGATATTTTTGTACATCCCTAGTTGAAACTCTGACACGAAAATGACTTCCATCAATTGCACCTACACAATCCTGTAACAACACGTGAACTAAATTTATCAACACGAATTAAAAATATTAAAATTCAAATGTAAAACCTTGTATGATATATGAGTTACGTAGCCTCACCTTAAAATAGGGCCAAAATATAGGGTTGTTTCTAATTTATGGAGGACATTCTAATCCAGTGGGTTGTTTTAGGAAGATATATATCATCCAAAAAGATAATGGCACTAAGAACCTGGTGGTGAAAATGTCGACCAACCGTCTCGGCTGATCGTTGGAAAAAGAAATGAATATTGCAATTTAGTTAAGTCAAACATCATTATAACACAACCATTATAATATCATAAAGCTAACTTACATCTGACAGAACAAGATACTTAAATCAAGCCCACTTAGAGCAAAACTAGAATTGAACAAGTATTCTACTTAAAATGCAAGGTGGGGGGACAATTATTCTATCAACACAAATACGAATACGACATGTACTTCAACTACAAAAGAAAAAAAAACGCAACATGAACTCTATTTCTGTATACAACAGTGGAAACTATCTTCTCTGCTACTCTTGCTTCAGCACACAGATAAATTGACATGGTTGGAACCCAGATGTTGGGCTCGAAAGTAATACTACAGATGAAGATAAATAATGGCTGTTTTTCAATTACGAGAACGATGCGCAATTTTCTTGGGATCTCAAGTTCTCCTCCACACAAGTTAGAGAAATGCCAACATATTACAATTCACAAATATGGAGGCTGAAGATATAAATCCATTACTTCTTACGCGACACAATTTATCTACATTATGACACAGAGGCAAGAATCTGAATCATCCTCATCGGACTCACTGACATCACTGCAACAAGACGAAGAAAAATATAAGATATTGTTCAAACTAAAAATATTAAGATATACATTAATCTACTGTAGTCGATGGCTCAATCTAGCCTGTGAGTCCGTCGCAAGTTTACAACCCAACTTTTCCCAAAAGTTAATTTGAGAAGCTTAAAGAAGGTATGAAAACTTATGCATCGTAGATTATTCTATAACGTAGCGTACTTGCTGTTGAATCTTTAGACTAACGAGAACTATCAATATATGGCCAACTCCATATGAACTTCCGGAAATGCCCAAATCTTCTACTTAGAATTTAAAAAACTATCTCGTCAAAACGTTGAATCAGCCTGACAGAATGACAACTATGGCTTAACCTTTATCCCGGCTTTAAAAAAGGCTAGTTACTCAACCCATATAACTCTGCCCATAATTTGCATCCATTCAATCCAATAAGCTAGAATTCAAATAATTACTTGAGCCGCAACAATATGTGAGTTCACAAGATGCTTGGGTATTTAAACTTATCCACCGTTTGTCTCGCAATAATAAACTTTCAGCCCGTTTTTCTCAAGAAATGAAATTGTATTCCAACTAAACAAGAGAAGCAGCAATTTCTTACAGCATACCAAACATGAAAAAGACCACCTTCCTTTTTTGCTTTTTAGTTCATTTCTTGAGATGTAGCAAACATGAAAACAATGTAACAGGACAACTAATATAAATTGGAAATCCAACTCATACAAGCACCTCATTAAGTCAAGATCCAATCCTATGTGCAGGCAAACCACCAAAAAGGACACGGACCCATCTTTAGAAACGATAAACAACCCTTCTCAAAAAGGTGGAAGCTGATATACCCAATAAACAGAAAAATAATAGCTCATGTAGCTCAAGCAGATCATAAATGAATCAAACATTAGAATATAACCAAACTCTATTACCATATGAGGAGAAAAGAAAGAACCAAAGAAGGAAGCTTATAAACTTTGACAACTTCAGGGCTATGAAGGCTATCGAACAGCTAAAATAGCAAAAGACAGCTTTATTATATTGGATGTACGCTTAACATTTCTCAGGACGACAGCCATGATAACTCAAAGCCCAAAAGTGCTAAATACATACCAAAAGCAATAGCGAATATTTGAACAAAATGATATGGGATAAGTAGCATAACCACTTTTAAGTTTTAACAATGAAGAGGCAAGGGGCCAGATAGCATTATTAAATGTGACAATATCCTGCTGCCTTATCTTTTCATGGAAATAATGTGCCAATGTTTTTGGTATATGTAGCATTTTCCAAACCAAGATCCATCTGTCTGCCTGTTGGTTCATAATCAGTGTATTGCGGGGCTTAAACAGGAAAAGACACTCGGTTCAAGAAAATGAACATGTTTGCACATAAGGGGAACCCAAAAGAGATTGAAATTTGGGGAAACAAAGACAGAGGAAGAGAGAAAAAAAGGCTCTTATAAAACAAAAATAATTCCACGAATGCTAAAGGCCATCATCCTTGTCAGGCAAGAAGAACAATATCTATCTCATTGGCAAGAGCACCTTAGCCTTAGTAGTTTACAAACCCTTTTCAAACCATTAGATTTAATGCAGAACAAATCATACTCTAGATACTAAAATAGATCTTAATCAGACTCCTGATGTCGTTTGAGGAGAATGGGCTTGATATAGGGATGAGTAATAAGAAAGTTTGATAATATTTCTGTAGAAAGTTTAAGGAATAAGAAAACCACCACTAGTGAAACTTGAAAATACTACAACCTTTTGTACGCATCTTGAGCAAACAAGGAAAATTTTCTCTAATTAAAACTATGCATTTGTCTTGTGCTTGTAAGCAAACCTTTTAAAGTTGTCTATGTACCTATGTCTAATTATGCCCGCCACCGAATATTACAATGCCGAAATCATCCTAAAAATAGAATGCATTTGTTGTTCGAGTAATGTAATAGCTGCCTAAGGTCCTAAATATTGTTTAGTTCTGAAGTCTCATATACTCCAAAAAAGCTAATGTAGAACAAATTTCACTGTATACATATATTACTAACTACACCCTAACCAATGAGGGCATACAGATATAAGAATAAAAAATCAGATCTTCCCATAACTTGAGCTCCATTATAGACATAAAGGAATGGCAGTTTGAAATTATGAACGTTCCAAGGTGTAGGAAGATAGAGAAGCGCCACCAATAAAACAGATTGAAGCTACAACCTTTACTCATATTGAGCAATTTCAGTTATTTTCTCTAATTAAAACTAGGGATTCATTCTTTATCTGATTACAGCGAAGCCCATGTACATTAGCCTCTCCTCAGACCTCGTAATGGGGAACCTTGTGCACTAGGTTGTACTGTTTTTTTATGACAAAGCAGCTAGTTGCTATGGGCCCTATATGTTGTTGTCTTCTA
>MKEJ01043293.1:0-13383 GCA_001753735.1 Embelia ribes | reverse complement strand
ATGTAAACAATAAGTCATCTCCAAGGGATAGTACTGAAGCATGTTCAGGGCATGTTTTTTTATTGGCCCTAGGAACCCAATCATTCTTTGTATCTTCTGGAACCCAAAGTCCAAACTCATAATATTGGAAGCAGATATGGTCCAGGTTTTTTACAGCAGTCTCCTTTCATTCTTTGTATGTAAATGAAAGAATAGATGCTTCAACATGAAATTGATAATTACAGCAGTCTCCTTTTAACAAATCAATAATTTTTACAATCAAGTCGTAGAACTCTTTTTTCACACGAACATCGTCAAACAAAGGTAACAAACAATTTTAAGTGACTAAAAGTAACATAAAATATCATTCATAATTTTGTGTTTCCATCAAAAAGAAAAAAAAGTTTAAGTAGCACAAAAGGCACAACAACTCAAAAAAAAAAAAAGGAAAATCTCATGAAAAGCCAATGCAACTCACCTCAAAGCAGAATTTACCCCCGGCATCAGTCTGCTTAACTTGAGGCTCGACATTCTCTGGTCCATGAGTCAAGGCTATCTAGAATACTCACAATAAACAAATATGAATGACTACATCTATAAAATAAAAATTAACTGGGCCGCCATTATAAGTAAGATCCGTCTCTCATATATAAAGAGCATTATTTAAACAAATACATACTGTTGATTGCAGCAAGTGGTATCGTAATATCTTCGAAGCAAAATGGGAATCAAGAAAGCATAGTTTTCTTTATTTTAAGGTCTGCTGTATGCACACATTTATAAATTGTACCAGAAATCCACAAATATCATTTTATCAGCCGACAAGCAATCGTTGCGCTGCCATCCTAAAAAAATGAAAAGAGACTATACACAAGTTGTAGGTTCTAGCTGCAACTATGGAGCATTCAGCATTTTATTAATTATGTTTACAACTTAGACACAAAGGTAAGACAGAAATGAGGATCATAAATATCGAATGTAAATGAATAATCTAACCTTGAAAAAATAAATTACCTTTGCCTTGTAACTGGAATTAACCACCTGGACAACACCACAGACCTCATAGGAGATGGCTTTAATATCTACAATTGAAGCCATGTTTGGCAAAACCTAACATTTCAAATAAATTTTAAGAAAGAAAAGAAAACATGTTCATCAAATCTCAAAACAATAATGACATGAAAATAGATGCAGAAGAAATCAAGTCCATCAACATTAAAATATCCTAATTAAACATACCAAAAAGTCTTTCAGCACATTAAATTTGTAATGCTCCTTCTTAGCTTCGATAGTATACCGACAAGAGGTCACCTACAAATATGAAACAGATAAGCAATAGAAGACATGGAGTAGAACCGAATGCATGAAGTGCTATAATCTCTGTAGGTCCCAGCAAGATAGTGATACCTCCCAAATCATAAGCAATGAAAGTATAAAAAGGACATCAGTTAAAAGGCAAAAAGATGGACGTACGAGCAGATGAGAAACAGAGATGACGAAAGAACAGTTCCGTACATTGTTTTGAGCGTGAAATAATTAAATAGAAGACAGAAGAACAATTTTTACCCCTGAAAGGCTAAGACAGATGAATAATTTATTCCAGAACCAGTAAAACGACGAATGAAGAAGCAAGCAAGAAAGGCGGTCAGGACAAATCAGAACGAGAGCTACAAAGCTGAGCAGTTGGATAGCATTAAACACAGACGCAAACTCACCTGGTCAAGCTTGTAATATCCTTCTTGGTCAGTTATAGACCTCTTTTGACCATCAACTTCAATTTTGACACCGTGAACTCCCACACCATTCCCATCAACTACGCGACCGCCAATGGAAAATCCTGTAACCTGTGCCAAATTTTAAATATTCAAATATGTAATGGAATGAATACACTCAAAGAGAAAAACAATTTGTACTAAAGTTCATTTCGCATGAATATTCATATATCACATAATTGGAAGAGATATGTGGAGGAGAAACTACAGATTAAATTTAATAAAGCATGGAAAAGAAAGCAAAAATATAATTTTTTTTTCTTGGGTAACTACTAAATAATTTGATGAAACTCACTGCTGGAAAAATGAGACAAAGGCTTGTTGAATTGAGATGACCCCTAGCATATAGGAACTAAAATTCCGTTCCTTTCATTTACAATAACTCATTTCTTTTTTTGTAATGAACTTGCATTTGCTTCTTGTTCCAAAGGTTCAAATAATTAAGATATTAGCTTAAATTCCTAGAAGAATGATGATGAGAATTTTAATGAACGACAACACTGTTACACCATGCTTCAAAGGCAAACACATGAATAGACCAGACAGACTAAAGCTGAACCTAGAAAAAGATAATTATTATATATATATTAATAAAAGTGAATTAAATTACATGTTGACAGTACCATCCATACACTAAATTTTAACCAAATTTATTGTTTGCCAATACTGATAATTATAGACTGATAAATCAAACATGGGCAACAATTAGTAGAACATAGAATCCGTGCAACAAAACATCATTTTGTTTCCAGTTTGCAAACTTCCGAAAACAAAAGCATAAAACCGAAAACAACAAAAAGGAGCACAAGATATGAAACACATACTAAAAGGAAAAGAATTTCTTAGATGAAAGTAGACAGCAATTTATTGAATTATCAATAGACCATATCAAACCTGAAACTTCTGGGAAACTTTAGTGTGATCGTGCTCAACAGACACCATCATGGAGGGAGGTGAGACATCAAAAACAGTATTCTCACCCTTGTAGTAAGGTATAAGCTCATAAACACCTGAAATGATATCAGAAAATAATAAGCTAGGGCTCCATCTGAGAAGTAATTCATTAGCTAAAGAACATAAGGAGAAAACAGTATAACACTACAAGAAAATGTTGTGCTCTTGTTTAACTGTGTATTATTTTCTTGGTACTCAAGGTTAGTGCTAATGGTGCATGCCTTTTGGTTTCAATTGGCTGCCTAAGATGGTTGTTATCTTTGCAGCCTTTGGCTTTTAGCTTGTTTATTGGTGTGTGGGAGTATGAGCGCGTGAGGTTTAGGGGTTGGGAGTGTTTGCTTGTTTTCATTGCCTTCCTCTTCTCGGCTGTGAAGAAAATATGTTAGTTCGAAGGCAATTTGAAGACCACCAACTAGGATACAGAAAAAGTAATCTCTCTCTCTCTCTCTCTCTCTCTTTATTATTATTTTTTTTCTTTTTTAACACAAAGGACAAGATATTGATGAAAAAGTTAAATGTTCATGCATGAAATTCATACAAGACTCGACAAAGCAATACTAGGTTTAGACTATAGATAATGACCAAAAGTTCACATTACTAAAGACCAAAATTAAAAGGAAAGACTTAAAAACATTGCAAATAGGCTCACCACAAGGTACTGATTTGAATGTAAACAATCCCTCTGCATCAGATACGGCATGACACAGAGCTTGTCTTTGACCAGGAGCATTACCAGGTCCCCCGGGGCAATCCAAGCTTGAGACATCATTTGAGTATAAATAAATGTGAACACCCAAAATGGGATTGCCCTATCCAATAAAAATTAAGACAGAAGAATTATTAATTACAAATTAACTTCGTACCTTTGCATATTACAGTGTGCTATATCATGAGATGACAAAAATCTAAGAAGCTTCAACTCCTATACTGGTGTGAATGACTAGTTGCAGCTAAGTTTTTAAATATTTTTTTAGATGTCTCAAATCTTTGACAACATCCAAAGTGAAGTCTGACATCAGCAAAAATAAGTATTTAAACTTTTTGAATAGAAGGCAAGTGTAAATTTCACAATAGCCACAAAAGAATGTAGTTTTACCGCTTAAATAGCTACGGAAAGTGACCATTCAAGTAAAAAAAAACTTTGCAGGTGAGTGTGCAATCCTTTGAACCATGAGTGCAAGAGTTTGTGCTAGCTAGTTCTTATAGTGATTGTGCAAGGTTGATTGGAGAAGAACATAATATTTGCAATAGTTTATCAATTGCAATAGTTTATCAATTGCAATTTCTTGACTATCAGATATGCATGAAGATGGAATGCCAAAAGAATGTACATGATCTGTACCATGCACATTGTAGAAAAAGAGTAGCATCAGGAAATTGCTGATTATTAGTGCAAAAAAGCATCCTCACAGAGATAGCAACTAGAGGAAGGTGACCTGAAGTACAACAACTTATTTAAAGCACAAAATTACAATTTTGGAAGCCCGTCTTACATTTTCCTTACTAGCAAATTTATGTGAAATCCACTCATCCCGCAAGCAATTCTTGTCCTTATACATTTAGCTGCTATTGAACTGACATAAAGAGAAGTATATAACCCAGGGTCATCCGTAGAGTAGGTGTCATCATAGGACCTTAAATCTAAAAACCAGCTGCTCTTAAATCTTTTGCGTGAAACAGAAGTAGACATTACTCATGTTTGGGCAGTTAAATTTTTAGAGAAATAAAACAAATATAAACAACAGTTACTAGCTCTGAGACAATTGCCTCGGAGATAAATATTACCTGTGCAACAACGGATCCCTGAAGGCTATACCCAGGGACAAAGAAAACATCATCAACCAGCTCATTTCCAAACCCTAATTCCACCTGCACCAGTAGTATAGCCTTTCCTTTTTGGGGGGGAATGTGTGGTTTGTATAAACAAAGAAACGAAAGAGGGGAAAAACCCCAACACACCTCCAAGGAGGAATAACAAACTACAAAAAGAGAAAGGAAAGTGTGGAAAGTAATCCATCAAATTCTAAAAATTTAAGAGTTTAACTTCCACGTACTCTGAATCTGCAAATTCTTACTAGTAAATTAATCTCTCTCATAACCAATACAACAGAACCAACATTAGTAACTTTGTTCTAAAAATTCTAGTAATTTCAGGTTTATTTGATCTCTGATTTTGGGTGAATAGAGAGACAGAAAAAATTTGAATACAATGGTGATGAAGACGATGGATTTATGCATTTCCAGTGGGAGTATCAAAACGGCATCATGGTGAACTTTGATATTTCTTCTTTATGAAAAAAATAAGTCAAGTAAACGAGATTTTGAAAAAGAAAACAAAAATAAAAATGGCAACAGAAAAACATACATGTTAAGCAAACAGGACCAAACCAAAGTTCTTGCCTTGCAACAAATGCGTACTCCCAGTGTCATTAAAAGCTTTCCGGGCTTTCGCCTAGGCTCTCAGACGAGGCCAAGGCGCCTCATATTGGTCTGGGCGAGCCACATCACAAAGGCATGCCTAGGTGAGCGCCATGAGCAAAGGCGCTAGCACCTAAAGTGCCAAGGCAAACACCTCACTTACATCATGCTATTTTTCTATTTTTTTTGTTCTATCCTTGTGGTATAGGTTATTTTTATCATCTACCTTATTATCGTAGATGCTTATTATTCCTTTCCAAGAAAATTATCAAAAAAAATAAACTATAAAAAGGTTACGCAAAATAAATTAACAAGTTACCACCAATTCACCACACCTTTAACAAGAGCTGACACTTCTGTATATACTAGCAAAGGTACACGTGCTTTGCACGTGGTTTATTAATTATCACTTTAGAGAATTTTTTCTATTCCGTTTCAAGTGTTCATTTAGAATACCAAGAAAGCATTAATTTTTTTTTTTAAATTTTTATCCCTATTAATTGATTAGAGTGATATATTTTGAGTATTTAATGAAGGGTAGTAAAGTAAAATATTATTTTTTTTCTCTATAATTGAAGCTAATTTTCTTAATTCATGTGCTGTAACCTAAAGCAATAATTAAAAAGGAACGGAGGAAGTACTATTTAACAAAATATTGCATATTAATATATAAGAACAAAACGTAAAATTATTTCGACTATTTTTTAATAAAAATAGAAATGTTTTAATAATCATTTATCAAAATTTTAAGTATGCATCATATAGAAATTTCGAGGTACCTCCATGAACTCGTGGCGCTAATTTGTACTCTTGAGAATTAGTATGATATTTAAATATTTTGTGAAGTTTGGTAGATATTATCAATCTAAACCTTTAAGGAAAAAAATGCAAGTTAAAATTAATTAATTTATAATTTTGGGTATAATGACTTTTGTTACAAAGAAACAAGATGAAGGGCAAACTTGGAAGAAAAAGTGTATAAAACATTTGGCGGAGTTTGTACTTTTCATAGAGTAGTTAGATTGGATTAGGACAAAATAATAATTTTATGAGATTATGAAATTTTATTAAATGATGGTTAGCGCCTTGGATGGCGCCTAGTCCCTTAGGCAATAAGAGGTCTTGACGCCTAGAGCTTTTAACAACATTGTGTACTCCATATAAGAACATTTCAAATAAATATGATCCATAGGCATTTGCTAGGCCCAAGTTATCGGTATTAGAAACAGCAGAAAGAGGAATAACAAATCTTTGAAATGAAGCCGAGATCTGACCTCTGTTAAACCTCTAACTTCAACATTCAAATCAGGGCGTGAAGCATGTAGTTTGTACTTTCCTACACCCAGAAAAAAGGTGTTAAGCTAGGACCTGTTGGCCTTCTGATCAATAACGGCATCAACTGAAACTCTATACAAGGAACTTAAAAACCAACACAGTGGTAAGAGCAGTAAGTGCACAAAGATCCCGTCAGACACAGGGTCAGGACTCAGGCATATGCAGCCTTACTTTTCAAGGGCTACTCCTTTATTTTCAGATCAAGACTGCATTTAATAGTAGTTTATCATTTGCTGGTTTTACAGAAATACAAACCTGGAACAACATTTATGAATGAGTAACTTCCTGTTCGTGATGTTAAAACAGAAGAGACAACATCTCCTCCTGGAGATAGAAGCTCAACTTTCACATTTGATGGACCTCCATTCTTATCCGAACTGCTATCCCCACCAACAGCTCCCACAACTCTTCCAGACAAAGAAAAACTGGACATTGAAATATGGGAAGCATTCAGAATTACAATACCCGCACAATCGATTCGACTTAAAATCGAATTATATCCCTCTGAATAAAATCAAAAGAATACCAAAAGAGCATACCCGGTGAATCTAAAATTTATTTCCTTGTTAGCATTGCAACCAGTCTGATCCACAACAACAGGAACCTAAAACAACAAAGATATATCTATCTTTTAGCAAACATAACGAATGCAATCCTATAAAGGAGAACTGGTAAATACAGAACATGAAAAGAAGTTTTGTCCCTTTTATACTTATTTGATCTGGGTGCCATGACCATCCATCTGGTCCCTTGATTTTAATCACAAAGGAGCCCTACAGATTTATTTAAATGGTGAGAAACGAGTAAAACACAAAATATGGAAAGGAGATTCAAACATATCAAAAGAAATGCATCAGACAGTTTCAGCTCAAATATTTTACATTATACTATGATTTCTAATAACCCTACAAGGTTCGAAGGTTGGACATACTGAAAATAGGTTTGTGAATATACGCAAATACACACAGATTGCAACTAAAAAGAAAATGTTTGAGATGATACCTTGTCATAAACTGGAATAAAGTAGTAACCGTTAGGAGCACATTGTGTTCTGTCCTTCACCAATCCATCCAATGTCCGAAGCTCAACCTAAACAATTTGTAAAATAAAAAGTTCCATGCTTAAACATAGGCATCCATGTAGTGCCAATGCACTCCAAGGCATTAAACATTAGTGTAAACATAAACAAGTAATGACAAACAAAAATGAAGGACTGCCATCTTACGATCAAAACAAAGTAGTTATTGATGTCATCACGGCTTCGAAACTACAGCTCACAATGAGAAGGGCAAGTAAATAAGAGAACTAGTTCAAAAGCAATTCCATTTTCTTCTTTTTTCACCTAAAAATCACTGCATCATACCGTAATATGAGAGTAGTCTAGCTTAGCATCAGTTGCCTTCCTCGATTTTATCAAAGCCAAACTCGCCTGCAGAACAAAGATTCGTGCACATATAAGTAATAATATTCATATATGTAATGTTCAAAACCTATGTGGTTACATCGCTGAGCTAAGGGAACTCACACCAGCACTTCCAAATGAGCCCCCAAACTAAATTTTAGAGATTATTTTTAAGGAACTCTCTTCAAAGTGTACATAATATTATTCAATCTCCTAAAAAATATGGGTTTTGCAACCATGACTTCCTTTAACTAGAGATTAAATTAAAGGGGACTCTCTCACCAGTGTCTGAACCTGTTCAATCCCCTATAAAGATAAGGGTTTTGGTACATTAATCCCCTTGAACTAGGGGCTACTATTCACACCTAATTCTATTTGGTGTGGACATTCTCTAATCTCATCCTCTTGTTTAAATTTTAAGGTATATGGATTAAATTGAAGGGATTCAAAACAGAAAATCCAGTTGATATGTCCTAAGACCTGTTTGTACAGTCCCAACACACATAATTGACCTCAATAAAATACTAAATAATTTCACAATCATCATTCAAAAAAAGTACGAATCATTGAATAAGAAAATGGGAATTTAATAGAGAGATTGTTGTAATCGGATTGACCTCGACAAATCCACCGCAGCCTTGGATCAGATCGGAGGAGGCGGAAGTAGTTGAAGCAATAATTGCGTAAAAGGCGAAAATCAAATAATAATAATAATAATAATGATAATATTTAGTGGTCGCCATTGTTGATCGTCGTCTACCACAGGCTTATCGCATCGGAGATCCGAGAAGGTGGCTAAGATTTGTAGCGAGGGTTTATGGTTTTAAGCCTACTCTGACATTTAGACAAGAAAATAAAAATTAGCTGGCCTTGTGAGATGGGCCAGATTTATTATTTTTACGTTAATATATATATAATATAATAATTATAGTATTTCCTTTACATCAAAATTTAATAATATTTTGAAAAATATCAAAATAATTATTCATTGTTAATGAAATATAGTTAAAACAAGGGCCATCACCATCCACCTAAAAGCATAACTAATTTAATATGCAAGTGTTGAAAATTATAATCTCATTCATCTATTTATGTGAGACTCGAAAGCAAGGAAAGAGAAGTGAAAATGAGAAAATGAGAAAAAGAGAAAATTAGTGTGAGAATAAAATAAATTCGATCTAGATTACAAAATTTATTTTATATACGGTACTAATTTGTAATTTGTTCCTTACGTAAATAAATTCACACACTGGCATTAGTCCATTGGATTAAATTCAAGTTAAATTTGTATTAACTTGAGTCTGAATTACGTAAATTATATATTTCCTATTTTACTTTATTGCAAATTATTTTATTTATTTTGCAACATGTTGAAAATTTTCAATTATTACCGAGAACTATTAGACCTCCTATACTTGCAGCATGAATCTATCATTGTTTACAATTGAAACCCAAAAGTTTTAACATATTCGCGATATTCATTCCAAAGGGGATGGATTCCATTAAATATATAATGAAAGCAGTCAAATCCACCATTAGTTGGCTTGTCGATGAGGTAAAATAATCTTTTCATAGAATAAAAAAATATATCTTATTTTACGCACTATTTTTAAACTCATTACTTATTTTCATTCAAGTGTTTACCATTAATTTTTTTTAAAGTATTTGTTCATACAAGATTTCGAAGAAAACATGTTTATCTTATTGTTTTATTTCTGTATCAAGTCTGTACAGAAAAACTAACTTGAAATTCAGTCAGTGGCGCCGTCCTGGATTAAGATCATGCTAACGTCGTCATCCTTACGACTCCAGTCTCCTCTTTCGCGAGCAACAACCCTTCCGACATAATTCTGTACCTACCAATCTCCCACTGTGGCTCCCAAAATCTCAAACCAACTCCAAACCGAAATCCCAACCGTGGTTCCCAAAATCTCAAGGTCAACATCCAGCTGAACCGTTGGTCCATGGCCCTCATTGTCGGTTCTGGGCAGAAACTGTACCCGTGGTTCACTCAAGCATTGTTTACTACTGTTAGTGAGTTCTCCTACAAAGTTTGCAATTATATCCTTACATATTGTTTGAAAGCAGAACAGGTTAGGTACTAATTGAAATCTTCTGTATTGTTAGCCAGTTCTAATTGAAAGTTTGTAATTCAGATCCGTATATATTGTTAATTTTCGGTCAATCTCTAAGAATATGTTGTTTTCAATATGTTTAAGAAAAGTTCAAAAGACTATTAGAAAATGTAATACGCTAAATACCGAAAATTTAAACTTAGACTAGTTTGCGTGCAGACATGAAAAGAAGGTGACGCCAATGTATCATTATCCGGACGCTGGGATGCTACAACACATCTTGCCTTGTAGCATCCAGCAGGTTAGCTAGCACCATTGGATCAGAGGGGAGAGATCCAATGGCTCATATTAAAGCGGCAAAATTAATTAAAAAATATATACATCTCACATACAAAAGAAGCTGATTTTAGAAGTAAATACTTTAATTTTTAACCAAACAACACAAACTACATTTGCAATTTGGAAAAAGCAACAACAGATAACAAACGTCCAACTAGCAAGAGTGCAGTCTGGGCCTACTAGTGGGGCTCAACTGTAGTCCCCGTTTGAAGTTTTTAATGTCATGCAGCTCACCCATTTAAGAGCTAGTCCCAAGCTCGTTAGCTCCATTCGAGCAAGAGTGGGTAGCCGAAGCTCATGGCGAGCCTAGCCTGAGCTCTAGCTAGGTGTCAGAGCTAGTGAGACAATCCCTAGAAAATAAAGTAATCTCAGTTCGTCGACTTTGGACCAAGACCTGAATTTATTCCAGCTTTATGGCTGATTCAAAAGGAAAACATTATGTATTTGGAGAATTTACACCCTGATAGGAGTAAGGTTGCAGACACAACACTCTTTCGAACCTCGCAATTGTGTACTGGATAGTCTATATATACACACTAACAAGAGTTGAACAGAGGGACATTTTACATGGTTGTAAAAGTTACCGGTTTAACTAAGTACCTTTTTTTAAGTTCTAGGCATCAAAGCGGAAAGACTTGAAAAACATGAGTCAGAAACTGAAAACAAAGTCTACATAGCTCCCTCAATTTTCGTATCAACATTGTGGAAAATCTAAACCAGAAACAATTTTATTGCATAGAAGATCCTAGAGGAACACCAAGGAATAACCCTAAAAGGAGTCTATCCCGAGCTTTGCAAGTAGTTGTCGCCACCGAGCGGGTTCTTCATCAAAAATGAAAGTCACCGGTTTAACCACAATCCCACTACCACCAATCTGCAACAAATAGTGTACACTAGTTTAAACTTGTTGCGCTAGGAAATGAGCGTAAATTTCTAATGTTACAAGAAAGAACTGTATATTACCTCCCTAAGCTGTTGAATAGCCTTCTTGCGCATATTTTTGGGCACACAAATCTCAATGGCAAATAAGTTTGTTGGATCCATTTCACGGCTTTTAACAGGACTTATAGTAGGACCCTGCATGAGTAAAAACCGAAAATACAATAAAGACTAGAGACAGCTCTTAAACCCAAACAAACATTAGCCAAAACTAACTCAAAAACCAAATTTTCAATAAGCCCAAATAAAACCCACTTTCCTTGAGAATACATCTACAGTTACTACGATGTTCAAGCATGATGTGGTCCAGTTTGAAAATTTAAGTTGCGGGCGGAGAGAGAGAGGATCACCTGTAACCCAGTCAATAAGGGTTTTCCCAATACCAGATCAGCTACCTCATCAAAACTGTTTCCCCTCATGTTTGCAGTAATCTACAAGAGTTTACATTTGCTAATAGAGTTATAGGAAACCTTTTACAATTACCAAAAGCAAACAAATGCAGCAAAATTAAATAAGACCCCAACCACAATTAAGCCTTTCTTCACCTGCATCACAATGCCATGGTGAGATGCACGCAATCCCACCAACATTTTTTCTATTTCTGCCGGGTATATATACCTCAGCCAAAATACTCCAATTCACTCAATGGTTTCATATAGGATGATCCAATGGCTAGAAAAATGTAAGGCCCCATTTGAAAATAAAAGCAAGTGTTAAGATAAGAAACAAGGGAGTAAAACGAGGAAAAAGTCACGCATAGTTACGAGGTATTTTACGCATCTAAATGAGATTTTGTAATATGTATGATGTTACTAAGCATGTCTAGAATGGAATAAGGATCGTTTTGGAGAATTTTCACCGTTTTATGAGCTCAAGTTGAGGCCAAATTCCAGTGGCTCCGATCAATCCAACCACAATTGGATCGATCAAAGTGTAGTTGGATCGATTGGACTACTTCTGTGCTGAACATAAGAATTACGAAGGGACATCATTAGATACATATTTTTAATCCTAGAGACGAATAGAGAGAGAGAGCCACGAAAATTCTGAGGAGAAATTATCAAGAACTCGTGAGATATCATTCCGGTTTCAAATCCAAGAGCGGATTTAAGATCGTATCTTCGTTCTCTACGACATGAGGTAAGTAATTCATGAAAATTTCCCTTAGTGTGTAGAGCCCTAATTCATTGTGTAACAAGTAAGGGTTTAATTGATGTCTGTATATGCAATTAGTGATAGAATTCTTGTTTATTATTCATAGGTGATCGTGATTCTGGTAGTGAACCACTAGGGTTATTAGAGTTTCTCTCCGAGTCTATTTGAGGAGTCGCGCATTCAATATTATGTGCGGTTAGGATTTACTATGCATGTCGTTAGAACTATAGGTCTTTATATGATTGCATGCATATCTTGTTGTTCTTTGATTATGTGCTCCAATGTATGGTAGACTTGGTTTGAGATGTGAAGTGGTATTGGATATGTTTTATCTAATGTGTAAATAATGAAATTGTTAATAAGAACATAAACTGTGAATTTCATTCAGAGGATGACGTAGATTGGTCCTATCGTGCTTGTATGTTAGAGGGTATCGTGGATTAACCTTCTAACTATCTAATGAAATCTTTACACATAAAGTCACGGGAGAGGTGGAACCCGTCGAGTGTGTGTATTAAAATGAGGAATTAAACTGTGAAACTTAAGAATTGTGTATTGTAAATCGTGGTGTAAATAAATAAGTATATATATTCCTTGTTTCTTTCTCGAATAGTTATATTAAGATGTTTGTGGTTGTTCATGTTTACAAGCATATGTTTTCTTGTTGTTCCACTCGCAAACATAGTAAAACTAACTTCTTGTTTGGGTTCATTTTATTATCCCAAACAGGGGTGGAAACAGGTGCAGTTCACATTCAGGATTAGAATTGGTGAAGCTTACTCGAGTCTGTGGATAGTAGTTCTATTTCTATTTTAGTGTTTTCAAAAATAATGTTTTTGTTGATGTCAAAAACTGTAGTTCGTCGAGCCAGATATTATTTTGTGATTTTGGTGTTTTTAAATAAATAGGCAAACTATTTTAAGCCCAAGTTGATTTTTTGATGAGATGTTGAGAACAAAATGATATTTATTTGAGAAGTTCTATCTTTCATTATATGCGTTATGGTGTAAGTTAC
>MKEJ01043284.1:0-17779 GCA_001753735.1 Embelia ribes | reverse complement strand
TTTTAATTTAATTGGGTTTTAAGACATATGATCCATTTTTATAGCCCATAAAATTTGTGTGTCTACAAATGCCCCCTCGAGACATGTTCAAGCATTTAGCCTTGGAAGTGAACGGGTCTCGATAAATTGAATTAATTTTGCATTTCTTGTGAGCGATTTTTTTTTTTTTTTTTTGAAACCTTTTTGTGTTCAATTTCTAATTTAGTAAGAAATTGAAAAAGTACCTTCTTGAGTTGGTTGCTTCCATTGCAAATTAGCAATCACATTTTTTTTATTCAAGGGGATCTATATGCAATCTTTAAAACTCATAAGGACTTAGTTTGAGCTTTCCTTTCTTAGAAGGGCTTCTCTTGCAGTGAGAAAATTATTATCTTGAAAAGGTATCTTCTTAGTCAAACTTTCCTGGTAGAGTTCTCCAAACAATTGTACATCTAGTTCCATTCACCACCAATAAGCTTTTCTGTTTCCGTGAGAATATTTCTAAATAATATCTTTCAAATTGTTGCAACCCAAACGCAGAAGTGATTATATTTCCCTATTGTTTTCGTATTGAGGCCGCTAAAGGAAAATTTCTTAGTTATTTCCAAAAATAGAAGAGGCATCTCCTATATAAACGATTCCAATTTGGCTCAAAATACATAGCAACAACATAGCAGACAACGCAAGGTTAAACTGTCCGGGATTGCCCGAAGCTGTGATTCCAGCCAGTTTATTGATTTGGTTCGCAAAAGCGTTGGCTCGATATGCTAATTTTTTTCAATCCTGTTTACAATTTCTGTTTAACAGCTTGGAACTCAATTATAGCTTCTCCTTGGATTCTATTTTCTGATATGGTTGCTAGGCTAGATGAGTCGTCGTTGGTGGGCTGGCATGAGTGGCCCGTGGTTGCGGCTGGGAGTGGTGGTTGGTCTGAGCTGGGGTAAGGCTAGTGTTGAGCGAGGGCGACCAGCGCGCGACTGGGCTGTGGCCTGAGAGTGAGGGTGGTGACCGGCGACTCGCTGGTGGTTGTGGTGGCTCGACGATCCAGCGAGGCGCGGCGGAGCTCCGGTTGTGCGGGTGACTTGAGCCCGTGGTGGCGTGGTGACGAGGCACGGTGGGAGGCGAGCTCCAGCCTTGTGATCGGAGCGGCGGTGATGACTGGTGGAATGATGGAGAGAGAGAGAGAGAGAGAGAGAGGGAGAGAGGGAGAGAACAGACAGGGGACGCGGAGAAGAAAAGAAAAAGAAAAATAAAAAATAATAATAATAAATAAATAAATAAACAATTTTTTTTTTACTGATTTTTTTTTTTTTGGAATGATTTTTTTTTTTTTTATTATTTTTTTTTAAACTGATTTAATTTTTTTTTTTTTTTTTTTTTGAGTTTCTAGTATCTGAGCTCAAACTCTAAGAAAGTTTGATTTTTCCCAAGTGTCCCACTTTATTGCTTCACTAGAATTGTGATCTCCCTTCTATAATCATTTTGAAAGGGTATAATTTTAACTAAACACCAACTCATCTGGAAAAAAATTCAACCAAAATCCTTGTATCTGATTTCATAGAAAAGGGGGGAAAAGCTTTAAATTTTTTACAGATAATACGTCCATATTCTCTAGAAAAGCAAAAAGGGGCCAATTCCATAGTACATACTACATAAGCGTCTTGCTGGTGGACGCGCTTTATCCCCTCTTCAATTCTTTCTTTGTTTTGCTTGACCTGTTAGAGTTGTTATAAAGTAAATTATACTTCTCAGAAAGACTGAGATTGCTACTGAGAAAATTTTTGGCAGATCAGATTTCCTTCGATGTATTGAAATCAGGTCTTCTTTTGCAGGATGTGCAGTTCGAATCCGTTGAACCATTGTACCATTTGAAGCAATTTGTGTCTAGGTAAATAGCATCCGCATACGATGATTTCAATTATAAAGTCAACCTACTGGAACTGATGCAGAGCACATGATTGTTTGTTTTTTAGAAGGGAATACCCTTGGAAGATAGATGGTGAAACTGCAGGTGTCTCCCCAAAACTAAAGTTACTTGAGCAGGAATTACTGAATTTAGAAGGTATAGGTAAAAGTGATTTATCAAAGATACCATCCCAGATGAGAAAGCAAGCTAAAAGGTATCAAGCCCTTGCAGGGAAGATTGATGATTTATGCAGAAGGATGGTAATGCTTCCAACGCTTTCTTTTTCCTTTCCAATCATAGATCATATATTATAATCATCTAAGACCTGGCTATTTCTCTTCCACCTGTTGTAGTATACGCTAAATCTATATGTCAATTATGCTACTGATAGTGTTGTCAAATTGGAAATTTTTTGTGAAGTACTCGTGTTCTACTACAAAGTGCAAACTGTAAACGGACAATTAGGGACAAACTGAGTGCATGACAATGGTCAGCCTCATCTCTATTAATATACATGTAATTGACATTAGGGGCGTGTAGGTTAACCGGGCAACCTAACCGAACCGAACCGAACCAAACCGAACCTGTTTGGTTCATTTTTTTCTAGTTTCGGCTTGGTTCGATTTTAAGTATTTAAAAAATTCGATTTATTCGGTTAAACCGGTTTGGTTTCGATTTTAATACTTAATCTCTCGATTCAACCGAACCGAACCGGGTTATATCAATATAAATACACTTTCTTCGTTATGGCTAAGACAGATGTTTTTGCTCGGATAAATATTCTTTTTGTAGTAGTTTGATCATGGTAGAAAAAAAAATCAATATTTTCTTTGTAATTCAGTATTTTTGGTTTGGAACCGAACCGGTTTATTTGGTTCGAACCGTTCAGTTTTGAAACTATGATTTGGTCAGTTCGTTTTTCTAGTTATAAAATTCGATTGGTTCGGTTTTTTCGGGTTCGGTTCGGTTTGGAACCGAATCGACCGATGCACACCCTTAATTGACATGTGGGTAATCTGGAGGATTCCATAATCATAAATGCATAATATATTATTTACTAATCTCCATACGAAATATATATTGCCATACATAATTCCAACACTCCCTTAAGCTGGAGCATACATATCGTATGTTCCAAGCTTGTTACAGATATACTTAACCAGAGACCCCCAATGCCTTTGTGAACAAATCTACAAGCTGATCTTCTGACTTTACATATTTCGTTTTAGTAATATGATTCATAACCTTTTCTCGAACAAAATGACTATCAACTTCGATATGTTTGGTTCTCTCATGAAATACTGGATTGTTGGCGATCTGAATTGCAGATTGATTATCACACAGTAATTCCATGGATTCAGTCTGTCAAAAACCAAGCTCTTCCAATATATTATATATTCTTCAACCATATCAACTCGCACGAAGTATGAGCCATTGCTCTAGATTCTGACTCGCATTGA
This sequence comes from Embelia ribes, assembly GCA_001753735.1. Lineage (NCBI taxonomy): Eukaryota > Viridiplantae > Streptophyta > Magnoliopsida > Ericales > Primulaceae > Embelia > Embelia ribes. The sequence goes on along the minus strand of MKEJ01043284.1, from coordinate 14,434 downwards.
ATCTTTCAACAACATTCTACCTGTTATTTTTCCATGAGACAAGGTTTCCATCTACGAATATGCAATACCCTGTAGTTGACTTTCAATCATATGGGCAACTAACACAGTTTGCATTTGTATATCCTTGAATCTGGGTGTGCCATGATTTTGGGTGTTGCCATGATTTTAATATAATAATCCTCTTCTTTGTCCCCCTTTGAGATATCTTAGTATTCGAATGATTGCGTCCCAATGACTTGTCCTAGGAGAGGACATAAATTAACTAACAAAATTGGTAGTAAACGAAATACCTGCCCTTGTTATAGTTAAGTAATTTAACTTTCCAACTAACATCCGATATCTTTCAGGATCATCCAATAACTTCCCTATAAGCATGGTATTAAGATCCATTAGAGAGTCAAGTGGTTTAGTTCCTAAAATTTTTGTTTTCGACAACAAATCCAAAACATATTTCCGTTACGTTAAAGAAATCCCTAAACGAGATTTGGCAATTTCAATACCAAGAAAATATTTTAATAGGCCAAGATCCTTGGTATGGAATTTACGTTGTAAGAACTGATTCTACTTTTCAATCCTCTTTTTGTTGTCACCAGTAGATCCAATGTCATCCGCATATACCAATATCACAATCTTACCAACCGGAGAATGATGATTAAGACTAAATCATCAACCTCGCATCTTTGCAGGTGTAACTGTATAATCAGCTCACTGAATCTTTCGAACCATGCACGTGGATACTGTTTGAGTCCATGTAATGCCTTCTTTAAATGAAATGACAAACTGGTCCATACCCTCCCTGAACAACAAACGAGGGAGGTTGCTCTATATATACTTATTCATCTAGATCTCCGTGTGGAATGACATTTTTAATATCAAGTTGATGTAATGGCAAGAACAAGATGCGGCCAAAGATATAATCAGGCAATTTGACGTAAGTTTAGCAACCAGGGAGAATGTTTACATGTAATATGAACCATAAACCTGGGTATATACTTTGGTAACCAGATGAGCCTTTAGACGATGAATCGTTCCATCGGAGTGAAACTTAACGGTATAGATCCAACGACAACCAACGCAAGTTTTCCCTGGAGGAAGAAAAATGAGCATCCATGTACCACTTGGCTGAAGAGCTGACATCTCCTCTTCCATTGCTGCTCGCCAACCAGGATGAGATTAGGCCTTAGAAACAGTCTTGGGAATAGATACAGATGATAACGAAGTAACAAATGAAGCATAACTAGGGGATAAATAGTCATAAGTGACAAAGCTAGAGATTGGGCGTAAAGTACAAGTGTGTTTACCTTTGCGAAGAGCTATAGGAAGAGCTTCATCGACGAGTAGTGATAGAGCTAAAAACATTGGAGGCGATGGTGGAGTGCTTGATTCATCGGGAGGAGGCGTAATGAGTGGTTCACGAGGACGAGTGTACACTTGTAAGTTTGGGCTAGACAAACGATAGGAAGGACTAAGAGGAGGTGATGGTACGGGGAGAACCTTAGTAGTAGGCTGGGACAAAGCTATTGAAGGTACAAGTGGAAGCTGAAGAATGTTGTCAATAGTAGATGAAGTGTGTACATCACTAAAGTATGAAGTAGACTAAAAAAAGATAACATCGCAAGTAAAGAACTTATGTAAGGTGAGATTGTAACACCAATAGCCTTTTTGAATTCGGGAGTAATCTAGGAAGACACTTTTGATAGCTTAGGGATCCAACTTATCAGTGCCAGGAGAAAGCTGATAGGCAAAGCACGCAGACCTAAAAATACGGGGTGGGAGAGAACACGGAGGGATTTGTGGAAATAAAAATGAGTGGTGTTTTACCCCGAAGAACCGATCATGGCATACAGTTTATTAAATAGTATGCCATAAGGATTGCATCACTCCAAAAGCACTTAGGGACATTCATTTGAAACATTAAACAACAGGTTGTTTTGAGTAAATATTGATTTTTCATTTGTTGTTCGGCAACTCCATTTTGTTGAGGAATATGAGAACATGAAGATTGGTGAATAATGCCTGAAGAAGTCATAAATTCATTAAACGGATTTTTAAAGTACTATTTGGCATTATCACTTCGAAGTATACAAACAGATAAATTAAATTGTGTTCTTATTTCAACATAAAAAGAACAAAAAGTAGAAAACAATTCAAAACGATTTGTCATTAAGTAAAGCCTAATAGTTTTGGAGTAATCGTCCACAAATGTAACAAAGTAACGAAATTCCAATTGGAAACAACACGACTTGGACCCTAAACTTAAGAATGAACTAACGTATACAGGTCTAGTGCCCTTTTATTGACTTGGGGAGCAAATGAAACATGATGATGCTTCTTAAATTGACATGACTTACAATTTAAAAACTGAAAGTGGCGCAAACTAGGTACAAATTATTTTAACTTATCTAAAGAAGGATGTCCCAAATGATAGTGAATCTCTAATGGTGATGCAACAACATGATGTGCAGTGGAACGAAAGAACGACTCGTCAAAGCGATAAAGGTCTCCCTCTTCATGTCCTCCGCCAATAATCTTCTTTGTCTTCAAGTCCCGAATAGTAAAACAATGAGCAAAGAAGGTTACAGAATAATTTAAATCTTTAGTCAATTTACCGACAGACATTAAATTGAACGGAACGGTTGTATATATAAAAGTGAGGACAAACGAATGGATGACTGGGAGTAGCGGTGCCAATACCATCAACACGAGTAGTAGTACCATTAGCTAGGGTGACATCAGAAAGGTTGCTAGAATGTTGAATATATATATATACTACTAAAAAGTGTTTTCTTACCAGACATGTGATCTGTGGCACCGGAGTCAAGAATTCATGGCGATGAACGGCCAGAGCTAGAGGATAAGCATGCTACTGAGTTACCTCTGTGAGCAAGCAAAGTAATAGGAAGAGGTGTCTCATGAGCAGCCTGGTATCGTAAAAATCGAGAGTAATCCTCCGCTGATATAGTAATCGGGAGTTGTGTCCGTGAACTGGGATCAGAAACTGTGATCGGCTTGGATGAAACAGTATTTGCTACATGTGGCTGTTTACCATGCAAATCTCAATATTGGTCTATGGTGTGTTTTGGTAAATTACAGTTTGCACATCTCTTAGTTACTCCTTTTCCGCGTCCTCAGCCACCACGATAACCAGAATTTTGTGAACTCCTCTGATTTTCACGTCCTCCTCAAGAGTTACTAGAACCATGAGAAAATCGGGAGAACTGACTCACACTGGCAGATTGTCCACTGCTAATAGAACCCTTTTGACTTATCAAGGCGGATTGATCTGTGTTAATAGTACTCCTTTGACTAACAATCCGAGATACTCGAGCATATGTCTCGAATAGTGTGGGAAGTTCAGCCCCACTCAATATCACTCGTACTCGGATTTCAAAGCTGCAAGGAACTGAAGGGAGGATAGTTGTTCTCATTGCTAATGCATTTTATTAACATCTTTACAAATAGGAAGAACCACCTTAAGTTCTTCATGCAATAGTTTTTATATGGGAATAATAATCTGTGACTGATTTATCTCCCTATTCTAAACTAAAATACTTATGAGATAAATCATACATAAGTGACAGATTACCAGAGAACTTACCAATATAGTTCCAAAGTTCCTTGAATGTCTTGACATGACAGCCCATCTCCAAAATTTGCGGTTCCATGCTATTCCACAACAGACTCACTATCCATGTTTCCTGTTGACACCTAGTTTTGCTTTCCTTATTGGTAGGAGTTGTTGTGACCAAATGATCTAACTTTCCGTACTCGGTCAGAAACCTTTTTACTGTTCTGGCCCATTGTTGATAATTATCACCATTTAACTTGATCATAGTGAGCTAGATAGGCATATTAGTAGGTGGTGCAAGCGACGATGTGCCTTTGTAGCCATTAGACAAGAGACTGCACTATTTATTTATTTTTAATTTATTTTTACTTCTTTTAACCGGCTGATAAATCTGTAAATTATATCAAAAATAAGATTAACTGTATATAAAGGAAGAACTCTCTCACACAAGTGATCTCAGATGATGATGAGATCCAACGACGACGGCGACTGAAGATGACAGTGAGGGCTGATGGCTACAACTGAAGATGACAGTGAGGGCCGGCGGCGAAGACTGGTAACGTGAAGACCGACGGTGAAAACTTGTGAATCTCAAATAAGACGACCTCTAGACAAATGGCAAGGTTGAACGACGCTGGTGAAGTTGCAAACGGATAAGTGAATAGTGGGAGTCGACGATTGGATGGTCTAGTGGTGCACATGTCTCACGCATTGTCCCTGTTGTGTCTTGTGAGTGCTCGTATGTTGTCCAACGGTGATGAGACAAACAAAGTGGAGATGACTCACTTGGCCGACCCTGATGGTGGTGTCAAATGGCCAAAAACTTTAACAGTTATAAAGTAATTAAATTTAGGGTTTGTGACTGACTGTTAATGGTGGCTAGGGTTTGACACGGTGTAAGGGCAATCGCTCTGATGCTAGGTAAATAGATAATTAGGGGAAAACTGAGTGCATGAGGGCAGCCTCATCTCTATTTATGCACATGTGGGGAATCCAGAGGATTCCATAATCACAACTAAAGAATATATTATTTCCTAATCTCTATACAAAATGTACACTCCCATATATAATTCCAACACAAACAATCTGAAATTACGGCATCTAATTCCTGTTCCGAACACCTAACAACAAAAGATCTTCTTAGAAGAATAGAAGAAAAATAAGATTATTATTGCCTGTGTCTAATAACTTGATATATCTATTCATACTTACCTTCATATATGTAACATGTATAATGCGGAAATGTAAGCAGTTTTGATTGTAATGAACTTCTCAACCTAGAAAATGAAGCTGTTTATAGTACCTTTATATGCATAAGGAACCATTTCAGAAGATAAAATACATTTTCATTCGAGTTTCTGTTTTTGAAATATGAAAATAGTTTCAGAAGCACAACATGTGACATCATTTTCTTTGTATCACCACACAACCTGCCTTTAGGCTAGAACTGAAGTTTTTTTTCTCGATGGGGAATTTTATTTAACAGTTCGTTGTATTATTTTGTCTCCAGGAAGCAAGTGATCCATGTGAGGCCACTCTAAGCTCAGAGTTCAGAACGCAACGCCAAACAGAGTTCTTGCTTGAAGCATTTCGTCTCCAACACCGTGCAACTGAAACTGCACAGAAACTGATAGCCCTACAAACCGAGACTAGTAAAAGTTATTTTGGAAACGAGGTTGAAGGCCAGGCCAAACTAACGACTAGGCGATGTTTGGATTTGATCAAAAACAACCTCAAAGAAGTACAGAGGAATTTGGAGATATGGTTGGCGAGGATTATCGGTGACCTGGAGGGGATTCTAGCCAGAGATGGCGTATCTCGGGTTAGGGACTGTTATATATCTAGATATCCTTTTGTTCAGTAGTAAGATGATGCTAATGATAATGTATAATCCTGACCTAGCTGATGCAAGTTTCTCATCATGTAAAGAATGGTTCTTTTGGTAGTGGCAATTAAGTAGTTTCAGGTATTCTGAGTTGAAAAAAAAAAGAATATAAATCAAGTGGAATGGAAATCACCAATTTTGAAGCTCACGTGGGAAGATTCCGGTGTAAGTCATTGATTTTGGGTTGTGGAAAAAAATACCATCAATTGAAAGGCTACAAAAGTACAAATCATTTATTTTTTACCTTATTGTCAACGTTAGGCCTTGTTTGGAGATGACTCATTGATAATTCTTCTTAGCTTGTCATTTTTAGAAGGAATATGTATATTAAGAAAAGCTTTTACCTCCTAGTCACCTGCAATTCTTCACTTGTTATTTAATTTGACAGCGTTTGTTAAAATAAAAAAATTTTATGGTCGGGATGGTATCTCCGTATTATTTATTATCCGTTTATAGAAAAATTTCTTTTACAAATTTACACCTCACCAAATATAGAGTGTGAATATTGAAGAATACAAAATGCATTAAATATGGGCAATTTTGGAATTGACAAAATTTTGTGGTATTTGTGTTTGGAAGTGGAATACAATTTGGGGTTCCCCCAAAATAGAACAACGGGCAATAATTTTTGGATGGAATAAGTATGAGACCATACTCTTCATGGGAGAGTGGCTATGAAGAATTTGCTATCTCTTTCTTAAAACCTTTTTTCTCCTTTAGCAGATTCATAGGGTTCCTGGTTTGGTTGAGTTTGATGGGTGTTTCTCAAGTTAATGTATTTCAAGTAAATTTTCGAAAACACTTTTTCCTATTTTAATTAGCTAATCACACCCTTGGGTCTGAGGATTCAGAACATAAAGCAGTGTTTAGAATCATAATTGAAACACTTTATTTTTCCTTCCTTTGGGCCTTGAGAAGACGCTAAAACAGTGTTATTGTCGAAGTTGTATTGTCTAACAACTAAACCTAAATACATAACCCAATTTATATGGTTGTAACCAGACCCTTCATATCAAACTCTCGAACGTAAAACAAAGAGGAAATTATTCCCTCCAAAAGTCGGGTTTCAGAACTTATTTAACCATGACTACTGTTCAAAACACGTAAACATAACGGATGAGGGCGACTGACTTACACCACTTTTGTGGTATTGGATGTTACCACAATTTCTCTTACCGTCAAATCACATACATGATGCTAACCAACGATCTGGCAAACAAATAAGTGAAACTTGCACCCACAACCCAAAACACCTTGGGTTGAACCCGCAACCAGTTACTCAGTACAGCGAGTTATGAATCATTACGCTAACAAATTGCCTACAAAAAGGTATATACTCCCTACACAATAAACTGCTTGATTGTAACAGAGATTGAAAGAAAAGAGAGGAAGAGGATGAATACATAGGTGCAAAAACAAACAAGCAAAGGGATGAGAAACCATGTAAACAAGTTTAATCATAATACAAAGTTGATAATGTAGGCAATGTTGGCATTATTGTGTTTGCTTAGATAGTTTCAACACACGGTTAAGAGAAGGAAACAAGCAATAAGATGACATCAAATCAAGCAGAAGCAGCTTCCAGCAATTGCTTGACCTTGGTGACATAGTCAGCCATTGCTTCCTCCTTCGATTTTCCTGCCAAAAGAAATGATAAATTCTCAGAGATGTTTTTATCCAGTTTTGAAAGTATTTCATGCTTTGAACTAGTTATTTTCGAGTTTCAAAAGTTAGTAGCCTGTTGTTCATCTGTATCTTGCTGTACATTATTGCTCGGCTTAGTTTTGGTTACAATAAGTTAGCAACGGACTTCAACACAACTTTCTAAATTTTAGCTTATAGGCGGTGGTGCATTTGGATGAATTGAGAGCATTGCCAGTTAATAAAAGATAGAAAGTTTGAGTCTGTTAAACCCAAAATTTTTCCTTATCCTTTTTTCCGCGAAAGGGAAAAGGGGAAAACAAACATTATTAGTAAAGACTACTCCAAAAGTCTCACTTTTGGTGGTGGGTGAACCAAAGTTTGATTTTCTTTCCCAAAAATAGTCAAAAAGCATAGCAGAAATCCAAAATTGAATTTTCTCTTCAAAATAACACTAATAAATTTTACCTTCAACAGCCTTCCATGCGTCCCACTTGTATTTCTCCCTCATGTTAAACATACCTGGACGGTCTGTGGAACAATTGATAAGTTCGATTTCATTACACTTGGACAAAAGTTATTGATTCGATGAAATTAATGTAAGCTCTAAAGTATTTTAGAAAACATGCAACGGGACATAAATCACTGACTAGTGTTCACGTCTCCAACGGTGGCTTGCTTGTAAAGGCCATACAGAATAAGCTTGTCATCGTTGGTGGTACTTTCGGGCAAAGTCTTAGCTTTCTCAGCGTACTCCTCAAATTCCTCCTGCGATAAGCAAGAAACTTCTAATTTTTTCAATGAAAAATAATTGACAACGATGAGATGACTTAACATACAGGGAACCCGTGGCCATCTTGTGCTTTCATCAGTCATTTTAAGGCAGTATTCCTTTTTTGCACATTATCGTGAATTCTTGTGCATATCAGGGCCAACCTTAGAAGGTCATTTATTATTTAGAGTACTCGGTGTTTCTCATTTGTTTTTAGGTCAATTCTTCTAGATCTGGATCCTAGCGTAAATTGTGACCACAAAAAATAGTACCCTCACATCATCAACTAAAATATTACATCCATGAATTTTCTATGTATTACACATTTCACAAGAATGATTGTATATCTCATATCACTTTTTCTGAGAAAAATAAGATGTAGGAAAATACTCACCTGCATTGAGTCATTCTTATTTTGAAAGCATCTACAATTAATAACCGAGTACACGTACAGAAAATTATGTGCATAAATGGTAGTATAAACAACACATGTCGATCTTTTTCTTGAAAATATTGTCCAAAGCATAGGATCTAGCCACATTTTTGCACAGTTTTATCAATTTCCCGCTATCAAGTAGTGAATAATTTTAGATCCAACAGAAAAGAAAACAGAAACAGACTAAGAAGTATTATGGATTGAATTACTGATCATGAAACAAATCATCATGTCACGGAGTAAACACAGATTTAGGAAAATCTGTCAATCTTATTATGTGTTGAGATCTAAAGTTTCACACGGCTATATTCTAATTCGATTAAATCAGGTAAAAAGTTGACAATTAAATTTCAATAACAGCTACAATAACAAACGCTGATGTTATTATTCAAAGATGAAGGCCAAAAAAAAAAAAAAAAACTAAATTGATCAATCTAAAAGGAAAAATTTATAATTAATCGAATTTTAGTAATCCAATTAAATCTAGAGAAACAAACTGATAGTTTAATTTTACATTCGGCCAAATAATATATATATGTATTAAAAAAAAAAAAGGCACAGTTGATTGAAGGATAGAAGAAATCAATATGATAAGTATGATTTTTGTAAACAAACCTTCAAACCCATATCTGAATTCTCGCGGATCTTCTTATTTTTCACGTCACTGTATGTTTGTATGTATGTATGTATGTATATATGTATGTAACAGTGTGTGTTTATTGCAATGTGGAGGAGACAACAGATTTATCAGCCATGTGCAGCTAACAGTGGGCCCAACCGTTTATTCCCATTTTTCACGGATTATTCTTTTTTATTTTTCAGTTAAAAAATTATATTTTCGTACAAAAAATAATCGCTAGTGTGCGATTAATTTTTCATCCGTTTGGTTAATTATTTTCTTTTCAATTTTCTAAAGCTGACATTCAGAGCTCCATTTTTTTTGTGTGCGTAACTTGTTTGGCGACAGGTTTTGCAAACCAGGCTTCAAAATGCTGATAATGAACGAGGATATAAAAAATTGTTTGTATTACAAATCAATAAAATAAAACAAAAAGATAATATTTGAAGAGATTCAAAAATAAATAAGTTATGTTTATAATTTTTAATATATAGATAATTATGAATAAAATATATTTTAATATCCACAAAGATAGATCTAACTACTCTATAAAAAGTATTAACTCTATATAATATTCTGTACACTTTTCTTTCAAATTTGTCATTCATTTTGTTTATTTGTAACAGAAGTTATTATACCTAAAATGGTAAATTAATTATTTTAACTTGCATATCTTTTATTAAGAAATAATATTGTATTTTAAAGATTTTGTGATAATTATTAAAAAAACAAAACTTAAGCAATTTAAAATAAAAATATCAAAATTTAAGGAATTATAATTCATAATTACTCGCATATCTATCAAATTAAACAAAATATTTAAATATACATATTTAAAATTTTTTGATAAATGATAACTACAATACTTATATTTTTATTAAAAATTATTTGAAATAATTTTTTAATTTTTACTATTATGTTAATATGCATTATTTTCTTAGATAATAAATTTGTAAAACATCTGTTAGTAATAATGAAAGGTTTATATTTTATTAATTTTTAGATATTGGGGACATTTTCAGTTCCCACTAAATTTTGAAAACTGAAAAACTTCCAAAAAGGGTTTTAGAATTAATATTGAGTGTAAACTCATCTTTTGAAAGTTGAACAAGGAAAATGAATGTCAAACTAGTTCCAAGTTTTTAAAAGCAAAAATAAAAATAAAATGCTAACCAAAGGCAAACTAGTAGGATAAATTACATCACCCCCTAGACTTTTTCTTGATTACATGTACTCTCCCTCATCTTTTGGATAATTACTCTTACTTCCTCCCCAATACACTAATGTTTTGAACAATCACCCCTTACAATTAAAGTTCCATAAAAAATGGATTGAAATTAAAATGACATCCAAATGAGACTCTAAAATACATATTGAAAGATAGTCCTTGCACTCAACTATTTCCCTTCCTCATTTTCATTGTCCAATAAAAATTTTGCTCATCAAAAGACATCATGTAGTCGTTTTAGAAACACTATGGGAATAATAAGCGAAACAACGGACGGAAGGTAAATAAATTATTTTTTATTTTAAAAAAAGATAAAATTATTTATTTTGTAGAATTATATAAAAGTTGTTCATTCAACTATTTTTCATCTATTTGTGATAAGTGCCCATATAATTAATTGATAGGTTTCCTATTAATTTAGAATCTTAGAAAATAATACTTATTGTTATAGAATCTCATCAAACGTAAACTTTTTGAAAAATAGAACTTATTAAATTTATATTTATTAACTAAAAATATTACCATAATATAATTTCTCTAAACGTAATCTTCTTGAAAATATATAAAATACAAATAAAAATAAAATACCAAAATCGACTCTATACATTGGAGAAAATGATTAAATTATTGTTCTAAAAATAAAAAATATTTATGTTGAAAATTATATATGTCAATATCGGTTTATGAACAAAATTTTATATATTAAAATAAGATAAAAAATTATTTATGCTAGTGAATTATGTAAAAATTATCCATTCAACTATCTTTTTCTATTTGTAATAAAAGCTTGCATAATTAATTAACACGTGTTCTATAAATTTTAGAGTTTTGAAAAATAAAACATATAATAATGCAATTCTAACAAATAAAATTTCTTAGAGAATAAATCTTATTAAATTATAATAATTTATTTAAAAATATTATCATAATAAATTTTACTAAACGTAATATTTTACTAAAACAAATAAAACATATGCCATAATCGGTTGTCAATTGGAACAAAGGCTAAAGATTATAATTAAAAAAAATTATCAAAAAATATTCATGTTGAAATACTTTATTTTTATTATGTCAATGTCAATTTGGGGGTAAAAATTTATACATTATGAAAAATTTTATGACAATATATTAACATAAAATTTATTATGCAAAATTTATATATTAAATTCACGATATTTTGAGTAAAATATATATGGTAATTTTTAAAATTATTTTGGAAAAGAGTGAAAAAGAAGAATTACACTGTTTTTATATAGTGAATCAATCAAAAATAAATATAATACTAATGGTAATGACAAAAAAAAGTATAAAATAAAATGATTGACAGTTAGATTCAATAATTTAAAAATAAATAATTTCATGCAACCCGTGCAATATATAAACTGCAAGTTAATACTTACTAAAGTTTATGGAATAATTAACTTTCCCGTAAAAGTAGTCTCAAATCAGAGCTGAAGCGGGAGGGCACTTGAGAAAGCTCCAGCGAAACACATCTTAGCCAGCCATTGTTTTTTTGGGGATAAAATTAAAAAGTTATTTTCCACCTAAAAGATAAATGATTTTATTTTTTCATTTCAGTAATTGAGTTAAAGGACAGCCGTCCAAATGTCTCCTAATAAGAAATACCAAACACCATGCCACAAAGATATGGACAGAACTACAAATCTTTTTTGTTCTTTTTCTCTTTTTTTAGACATTTGAGAACACACACACACACACACCCAGACACACACACACACACACATATATATATATATCAATGAAAAGAAAATTTTCACAGGACTTCAATACACTTTTCTTTTACTGCTCACATGCGGAATCACTTTTTTTTTGCGCCATCAGTGCCGCAATTTTGTTGCATAATTATTTAGTAATTGTAATTGTGAAGCACTTTTGTTAAAATTATTGTAACAGCGCATCATCTATTTGCCTCCATGTGGGTTGCTGACAATTCAAGGCTGCCTTTGTCGATCTCAATTGTACTCATAATAAAAGTTAAATGGACCAAAAAATTGGTGTAAAAAATAAAAAATAAAAAACAATTTTCAAATCGTCTTTTAACCAACTTTTCCGAACTTTTTCAATCAAAGCTTTTAACAAAATCTTGGTATAATTGTGCATTTTTCCTGTCTAAATCAAACATAATCCCTATGTTCACATTATCGAGAAGGTGCGATGCGTTTTACGAAAATGAATGAAAATAAAAATGAAAGGAATAAAAAACAAAAACCAAAAGTAAACTATTATGTACAAAGAAGTACCTCCTTGGCATGATTACTCATAGGTTGGCTCAACGAGGCCCATATCATCCATTGGTTTATCTTGAAAATTACGGGCTTACTTGGTTTCGGATCGTAAACTTCTTATGTACCATACGAACCAATATCGTGGATAACATAAGGTTTGGTCCACTGCGACTTAAGTTTTCCAGGGAAAAGACGCAATCGAGAATTATAAAGGCGAACTTTCTCCCCCATCGCAGAGGTTTGCTTTGAAATGTGTGTATCACGCAAGCATTTTATTTTGGCTTTCCAAACTTCTGTGCTTTCATATGCATCATTTTTTAGCTCCTTTAACTCGACGAGATCAAGATTCCTGCTTTCCAATATGCTTGATGCACAAGTTCCATCGGAAGGTAGTATGCCTTACCGTAAACCAATCTATAGGGAAACATTCCTAAGATGGTTTTGTAAGTGGTTCGATAGGCCCATAAAGTATCAATGAAGCGGTCGGGCCAATCTTTACAGTTGTGATTGACTGTTTTCTCCATAATCTCCTTCACCTCATGATTGGCCAATTTAACTTGACAACTCATTTGTGAATGCTAGGCCATTTCTACTTTAGGTAGCACCCCGTATTTCTTGACCAACACCCTAAAGAGTGATTGTAAAAATACTTTCAGTCATCACTAATGATAGCGCGGGGAGTACCAAACCGAGAGAAAAATTCTCTCGTAGGAATTTGATCACAACTTTGTGATCATTTGTTCAGGTGGGGATTGCTTCAACCCACTTGGACACGTAGTTCACGACCACCAAGATGTATAAGAAGCCATATGAGCTCAAGAACAAACCCATAAAGTCAATGCCCCAACAATCAAATGTCTCAATTGTTATTATGGGTTCTTGTGGCATCTCGTTAAGCTTGGTAAGATCTCGTTAAGCTTGGTAAGCTTACCAAGATGTTGGCATCTATCGTAACATTGGCAATAGACATATATATCCTTGAATATCGTCGACCAATAATAACCACTTTGTAGGATTTTGGCCGTGGTTTTCTTGACCGAGAAATGTCTACTAATAGCACCGCTATGGCAATGCAAGATGGTGTCGAAAATCTCGCCATCGTAGAGGCAACCCTATACTATTTGATCGGAGCAATATTTGTACAAGTATGGACCATCCTAGACAAAGTGTTGGGCCTTTCTTAGGAATCACTTCCTATTATTGACCGACCAATTTAGAGGAATGACTCCCGTGACAAGATAATTTGCCAAGTCGGCAAACCAAATAGTGGTATGAGTACTTATAACATATAATTATTCATCAGGGAAGTACTCATTAATCGGAGAAGGGTTGTCACTTAGTGATTAGCTAGTTAGCCTAGATAAGTGATCGGCAAGAAAGTTCTCGACCCCTTTCTTGTCACAGATTACGAGATCAAATTGTTGCAATAGTAAGATCCATTACAATAGCAGTGCTTTCACTTCCTTCTTGGAAATGAGGTACTTTAGAGCCGCATGATCCGTAAAAAAGTCATGGTAGAACCAACGATGTAGGAACAAAATTTGTCTAGAGTAATGACAAGGGCTAGAAACTCCTTCTCGGTTGTTGTGTAGTTGAATTAGATATATTTAATGATCGACTAGCATAGTAAACTACGTGAGGCTTTTTGTCTTTTCTTTGCCCAAAGATCGCCCCTACCGCATAATCATTAGCATTACACATTAGCTCAAAAGGTAGGGATCAATCCGAGGGTTGCATAATTAGATTAGAGATCAAACGTTGCTTCAACTTATCAAAAGCATTTTAGCACTCAGGTGTCCACTCAAAGCGGACATCCGATGATAGAAGATGACACAATGGCTTATCAATATTGCTGAACAAGTAAATGAAATGCCGATTAAATCGGCATGCCCTAAGAACGATCTTATCTCTTTAATCGAGGTAGGGAATTATAGTTTCTCAATTGGCTTAACTTTGACTTTGTCACGCCCTGAATTCCCATAAACCCGGGGACGTGAGATTTAAGAGAAATGAACAAATAATTTCAATATTTAATAAAA
>MKEJ01043272.1:0-16101 GCA_001753735.1 Embelia ribes | reverse complement strand
TGCATCATCTTAATTAGGAAATCATATATCATTGTTGATTTGTTTCCATTAGAATTTGTGCATATCTTGTATTTCTTATATTGAAAATCTTGTATCTATCAATGTTATAAATATCAAGGCTGACAACCCCATTGGATAAGCTAAAAATTATTCTCACACTCATCTTATATGCCCAAATTTTTTTGCGTCGCTAAATGCCCTTGATTTTTTCTTCATGGCTCAAACTAAAAAAAAAAAATATGGCCCACTGCATAGTAAATTAAAATTTTCAACTTGATATCGATGTGAGGACGAAGAAAAATGATTAATTTGACTAACAAGTTATGCCTAGCCATGATAATATAATTTTCTTCAAAACTCAAATATAAATCTTGACAAATCTATAAAATTTCTTCCAGAGTCTAACAATATTTTTTATTGTACAGACTCGTGCTGATAACGTATTATAAATTATGCTAGAAAGTAAATATAATAGTCTGTAAGAAAGTAAAATAGGAGACCAAGATTTACGTAGTCCAACCTCAAGTTAAAACAAATTTAACTTAGGACACGAGATTAATATTGGTATATATTTTTATTTATATAAAGAGAGAGATAACAATATGTAAAATAAAGTTGGATCTACTTTCTCTCTTATTTTCTCTCCTTTCCGTTCTCTTTCTACAAATTTGTTTTGCGCTTTTGTTTATCTATGCTGGGGCTTCCATTTTTCTTCTTCTTATTTGGCTTTTATAGAGAAATTCGTGAGTTATAACTCAATGTGGCAGGCCGTGCTTATACAATTCATTATGTTTGCATTCAATGTTTGGGCTCCATGCTTGTATCAGTTACAATAAAATGTCATATCAATAAATATTTTATAATAATCTTTAATGGGTTTTATACTTTCATAATAGAATTAGATTTTCGATTAAATGTTTCTATTCGAGGGTCTATTGGGAGTGGCGTTCCGAGAGAGTTGAGGAGACAATCTTGTTGACCTTAGAAATTTCTATAAAATTTATGTAAAAATTTTGAAAATTTTCCATTTGGAAGTTTTGGTCCGCCACTGGAAAGGCCATTCAGAATCAGATGGAAATATTTTTGTGGGAATATTTGTGTTTGTAGAAACACTAAGGGCCACCTTGTGGGAACACTTTTGTTTTGTGCATGTACTGATTGTTTGCATTACCCTCAATTGAAAAAGGTTATCAGAACTTTCAAAAGTACATATTTCCAAGATTTGAATCCCAATCGTTTATGTTGTGTTTGGTGCAAGAATTTATTTAAAAAAAATGTGATGGAAAAGAAAATATTGTACTTGAATTCATATAATTTTTTGTGAAGAGATTTTTCTTTCTGTCGCATTTTCGCACAAGATATCTTTTTACCAAACGGAACTTCAGTGCAAGGCAACTCATTGGCAAATACGATATATTTTGGGATTTCCTTGATAAATTATTAGAAAGGGTGGGGGTTTTAACATACTTAAGCTGCTTATTATGATGATGAGAGAAAAATGAGTGCCTAAAATGATCGATTATCATTGGATAGTTTAAAGTGTAGGGGTAAACAAGATTGAAATGCAAAGCTGTATGGAAATAGAAAAATAGTGGTCTCAGTTTGGAACTGAATATTTGACTATTTGGTCTTTGGTTGTTTGGACAGCTCAACAAGAGTCACCAAACTCGCCAGACAATCCAGTTGACCATGCAAGGCCTTTTCTTTTTCAGGCATACAGTATATATATATATATGTATGTATTTTTCAAACGTACACTCCTATACATATTAAAGCATTCTGTCATTTTTCTTTTGAAATTCCATTTATAGTTCCTAATTTGACGGAGATTATTTATGACTAAATATATAGAAAGAGAGATACAAATAAAATATATGCAAGGCCTAACTGATTTGAAATCAAGTGTAACCTTCTCTTGGAACTTGTGTGCCATAAGTCAATCAAATTTAAGTTACACCCACCCAAAGCATCCAAAATTAGGCAGCAACAAGTTAATCACAATCGTAAAACAAATCAGCATTTCAACAGTTTCGTTCCTGGGGCGTAAAAATGAACACAGTAACAATTAAATCAACATTCACAGGCCACTCGTGTGCCATTTGGTTAAATGACCACAATTACGTAGCAACAAGTTATCACAATCCTACAACAAATCTGTAGCTCAAAAGTTTCGCTCTTGAGAAGTGACAGAATAATTAAACCAACATTCACAGTATACTTAGCATTGTGATATTGTTCACCACCTTTCGTATTGAAGTGTGTTGGTTCAAATATTGAGTTTCACACCATCTCAAAAAACAAAACAAAAAAAAAGAAGAGAAAAAGGTAAATAAAAAGCCTTAACTGTCATCTCCAAGCAATGACTTCATCTCCAACACTGACATTCTAGCATCTTGAATCTCTTGCAAACATGAATCACACCTCAAATCCCCTAGTAACTGGTTCTTCCTCTCACTAGCTACAAGCTTCGCTTTCTGTAACTCTGATACCTTGTCGAATGACGTCTTCATTTCCTCATCCAAAATCTTCATTTCCTCTTTCTTCAACTCCGCTTCAATTATATGCTGGTAATATTCTACAATCATATTTTGAACTCCAGCACTCCCATTCTCTTTCATCTCCAATAACATCGCTTTATCCTCGCTAACGTCTCGAAGCTTACGTTCCATCTCCTCCACAGACTGTGAAGCTTTTTCTATCTCCACACAAATGGCTTGAGCTTCATTCTCCACCTTCTTAAGCTTCTTGTTCAAATCTTCAGTTTCCTTTCTCGTCGTTTCGAGCTTTTCTTGAGTTTGATTGATCTCCATTTGGATCTTCGTCCTCTCTTCCTGGGACTTGAGCAAGTCAGTAGCTTTACCAGTCATGAGCATGCTCCTTTGAACATGAGGATCATCTGTTTTTTCAAGATTATCTATAGCAAAAAGAACCTTTTCGCTGTCCTGCCTTCTACTTTCTTCATGCAGTTTTAAAGTCAGCTGTGCAATGTTATTTGTTAATTGGGTATCGAGTAGTTCAATTTTTCTTTGAGCCTCCATGTATTCGCTCCTTTTTGCTTCAAGGGATGCTAACTTCTCTTTATTTCGGTTCAGATAAGATAATGAAGTGTTGACCCTTGTCTGTGCTTGAACCTCTCGCTGTTCAAAGTAGGCAACTGAAGCAGAAAAGCTTAATAATGAGTATTTAAGAGCCATTAATTTTCTATCAACTACAACTGCTCGTTCGTTCATCTCAGAAGAAAGAGTTCTCAGTGATGAATATTCTTTCTGCTTTGCTTTAATGACATCTTCCGAGATTTCAATTTCTCTCGAAATACTATCAACCTCATCAATTGCCTCTTTAACTGTCTTAACTAGACCAACATTTTCAAAAGAACTTGCTAGCTTCTCTTCTGCTGCAGTTAGTTTCATTATCACCAAATCCATTTCTTGGGACACCATCACTGTTGTGAGATTCAATGAATTTAAATCCAATTCTGAATTATTTCCAATATCAGGTTCAACCGCTGCACTACAATGAGAATCCTCATGAAAAAGATTACCTGACCTCTGCTGTTCTTCCAAGCCAGGAAAAACAGTCTCCTTTGCTGGAGTGCTAACCTCATCGGATAACTTGAGATTTTCTAAGTCGAGATCTTCCACTTGAAAACAAGGAGATTGGTGTCTATCGTGAGATTCCCCTCCATCCACTTCAACAAGCTTTTCAGGGCAACTAAGGTCTCCCTGAAGTTCAACAACATTTTGTGCTTCTAAGGAAAGCTTTCTCTTGAATTCATCTCTTTCTTGCATAGCTTTTTCATAAAGAACCATTAGTTTCTCATTCTCTTCATGCATTTCAGTTAACTGCTGCTGTAGGTTTTCTACTTCCTGTGTCAATCCTAGCTCCTTCTCCACAGACAACTTATCAAAATCATTTTGCCGATACTCAGTTTCTGATTTTTCGGTATCCTGATCCTGACCTCTGCTTTTATCCGCATTATCGGAAACAGCTCGTTCATACAACTCTATCAGCTTATTGTTGTCATCAATTAAGACCTTAATCTTCATTCTTAGTTCCTCATTTTCTCTGGACCATTTAAAAGCTGTTTCATGAGCTTCAGCTTCTCTTTGACTTGCTGCTGCAATGGCATCAACCATCGCCTCAAGTTCTTCAGTCTGATCATTCAGAAAAAGATTTGGAATCTGATCGGTACTCAGTGAAGGGTGCTCAACTTGCAACTTGTGTACTTCTTCATTCTGTATTTTCAAAGTTCTGTCTGCTTCTAGCTTCTTCACCAACTCATTAGTTTTCCTGCAAATTTCCAATATTTAGCAACCTCGAAAGCAAAAAAGGAAAGAACCAACACTTTCAAAAATAAAATGTTTCTCAAACTCTTGTAGTTTGGGGCAAAATGCACGAGGGATAGAAGAGAAAGGTCCCTTGGGTAGTTTGTTACCTTACTGTAACCAGTAAAAAATAAGAACTAAAAAACAGGGGAGATCTTACCTTTCTAATTTGTCTTTCTCTTCAAGGCAACAGCTCAGTTTCTTCTGCAATGAGTCTATTTCAGATTGGTTTTGAATAGCCTGCAACGCATCATCTCTTGTGGTTAAGAACGAAACAAATCATGCAAATCCAGAAATTTTAGATAACAGAACAGACAAATTTTGTATTACCTGCATACGGAGGAATTCATTTTCCTCATTAACAAGTGATCCTGTCTCCTATATTAGGCATGCATAAAATCCATCAATACACATGTAATAAATTACTATCAGCAATAACAATCATAGATGTACATGTTAAAAACAAGAAACAGTTGACTTCTGTTTTCACCACCTAGCACCAATAGTACCTTGTTTGAATATCTAGCATCTAATTATTTGATGCATCAACAATCATATAGAGATTGAACAAGCTGGTTCTTCCAAAGCAATGTTACCTGGGAAGATGCTAAAAAATCACCATCACTATGACAATCGGCTGCCTGATCTGAATTTCCTTTCTGTAACAGGATCAAATGTTCATGAGCTGGGTTGACAAATATATATTGCCTACCATTTTTTGATACTCAACAAAAATGCTTCATAGGTAGGTACCTGGATCATTGAGGGATCTGATTCGTGCATGAATTTCCAATCTAGTGCTTCTAGCAACTGAAAATATACTAAAAATGTTAAAGATCCATATGCGCAAACACAAAAATAAACATGGATGCAATAAATTATATCTCAATGAGTTGGGATCAATATCCAATACCTTGTTCTGTAATGTTACAATTTGTTGATTCATACTCTCCCGTTCACCTTCTTCACAAAAAGACTTCAACCTGCAAATGTCAGATACATATAAGTATACAGCTTCACTTCTACAAATGCAAAATGAAGTTGAATTCCTCACACTGAAGATATAAAAAAGAGAGGGAACAAAAATTGCTATCAGATAGTTACGAGTCCATCACTGAACTGATGAAAGAACTGAAACATTTAGCTGAGTTTTTTTTTCAGGGATATATTCTGAGAGCATCAATTCGGCATATGTTTCTAACTTCTAAGTGGGTAGTACTGAAAAACGCAAAGAACCTAACGAAAAACTCTTTCAGAAAAGTACAACCAAAACTTATCGCGTTCTCCTATAAAAACTAAAATCATCCTGAAAAAAGTTAGTTGTAATCATTTTCTAAAACATTTACTTTTATTAACTAAGCAAAATGGGCCCTCTATGCGTATGAGTGTATCATATCCATATAGGAAGTTAAACAAAATTCACAGGAAAAAATTGACATGCCTTCTGATTTCTTCTTTTAGCTTTAGATTTTCCATTGCAAATCTGGTGACTTCCTGGTTCCTGTCCACCTGAGCACGTAGGACTTCTATTTCTTTCAAGTGTTCCTCCTTTTCTTTCAACAAATGTTCCTCAGCTGATATCTTTCCTGAAGCAACTGCCTCCAGCCTCTTGATTCCAGATTCCCGAAAGCGTAATCTCATTTTTAGACCTTGTATTTCATCTTCTCTTTGTTTTGCCTATCATAGCCAGAGGTGCAAATATTTATATTCCAGTAACTCCAAATAAATCACATTCATTAGACAGCTGAAAATGCCATGTCAGGTTATTGAAAAAGCTCGTCATGAGCACAAGCCCACGAGAACTGATACTCATACACATCTTTCCAATGCACATACCAATTGCATAGCTGCCTGAACCTCAGCAGTCAATGCTTGCAGTGTCATATCTCTATCCTTCTCTCTTCGGAAAGCACCAACTAGGGCAACTTCATATTCTTTATTCTGACAAAGGAAAAAAATGGACAAATTAGTACCAATCATGAAAGTTTCCTTATATCTAGAGTAAGAAGAGTACATACACGTGAGGTTCTTTTATCAGATAAAAGCGGACTTAGTGATCCATAAAGCCCATCCCATTTGAAAGACCCTGGAGATCCTGGAAAAGATAATGCCCTAGCATCACTCTCATAATTTTCAGCCCCGCCATTAGATTGACCTTTCAAACGAGCTACTTCTTTCTGCAGATAAACACAACAAGAAAAGTAAGAAGTCAGAATTAAAATCCAATGTTACACTTTTATAGGAGATGTACAGTTGTTCAAAATGTGAAACATTTGAATGTTGTTAAAGGATAAATTTGTTCTGAGAAGGTTAAACAGCCCAACAGCTAAGCACAATCTATTGTTTCTAAAGCGGATGATCAGCTAAATTTTTTATCTCACTACTCTGTCCCTTGTATAAATCTTCAAATAATAAATATAAGAGACCCAAAATTGTATGCAAGTAGAATTTTACAGATCTTTAAAAATCTGTGAGAGATTTTAACTGTGCTATTAAAACTCTGAGGAAGAACTATTTCAAAGATTCGTTGTTATTCACAAACTCCTATTAGAAAACATATACCTTAAGTTGTTGAATCTGCATACGCATAGCAAGGACATCTCCAGAAGCATCTTCGTTAACAATAGCCTGTCACATAAAGCGTTAGAGATAATACCAAAACTTTTGACAAGTCTCCACTACAATTAAAATTTTGAATTCTACTTGTTTGCCTCAAAAAATACCAAAACTGATGGCATGTTAGAGATAATAAATAATATATTGTGTTTCTCCCTACCGTCTTAAACTTTTAGGTGAGACGTTAGTGCATTACTTAACAAGAAGTAAATAATGAAAAATATTAATCATAAATGCTCATGAAAGCTACAGTATTGTTCCCGCAAGGCAATATATAACCGTAAATGGCATAGCTGGAAGTCGTAGAAATAGCAATTGATTCNNNCAACTTTTAATTTGCCATGGGCCCTTGATCTGTGGAGTGAGATAATATATTCTACAATTTTTAGGATTATAAAGCTAATAAGGTGGCAGTATCGGAAGACTATCTAGTAAATAGTGAGATCGAACATACGTGGTTCTTGATGAATTTAGCTCGTTGTGCAAACTTCAATGTGCTTAGAGTCTCCAGTGAACAGCTGAAAAAGGTCAACAACACAAACTTTATAGCATACACCACGAGACACAGGAGCAAAACACTTCATGAATAAAAGATTATTATTAGCACAAAAGAATACATAAAATGTAGTGATTCTCCATTCTTTTATCACTGTTATTATTTAACAAATGATAGAGCATCCTACTTTTCCGGGTTTGTGGCTGAAGGAGAATTCTGCCAGATGGTGAACTTAAAATCACCAAAGAACCCAGTTTGTCAAGCAAAAAATTTGTTGACAGCATGGAATTTAACAAGAACGAAACAAAAACTCAATACTACAGTCTCGATGCTCAAGTCAAAAAACTACCACCCATCACACAGTTAAAAACTTTAAAAGACGCGGGATATAAAATTAAACTTACCAGCTGGATGGGCTGATATTTGCAATGATAATTGTTTTCGAGTTACCTCCTAGTGAATCCTGGCAAGAAGAAAGAGCAAACAAATGTTAAATGATTACCAACAAGTCTTGGATCTCATAGCTCTCCATATAGCGGGTTATTCATGATAAGAATATGCAGTAAACCTAGGTTAAGCATCCACCTAAAGAACTTCATAAAAGCTAACTAACACGAGTAGAAGTAGAACACTATTAATTTAAATTTTGATTATTGAACTGTAATCAAAACTAAATATTCACTTCACCCGAAGTTGAAAATAAAGTTAAATGTAAGAGCCTACTAAAGAACAAAAAAGAAATATGAAATTATAACAACTAGAAATAAAAAAAGGCATGGTGCAGAAAGTGGGATCGCATAGTAAACAACAGGAGGGCAAAAGAATATTGTTCAATATGGACGGGTTTATTTTTTTAAATAAATATTTTTGGAATTCAACATACAATAATATAAGATTTATAAATTTAAAGTTTTTAAAAAAGTTTTATCTACTTATTTGACATATTTTTTCAGAAATATAAGACCGAAAATGGGCAAAAAACACGAATTTTAAATGTAATGTCCAGTGTGTGGATTTTAATTAAGCTCCACAACAATTCGGAAAACAGAAGTTTTTTTTAATTATAAGTATATACTAGTAGTAAACAGAATAGTTAGAGTATTTACTAACTTCCTGCTAAGCACTAATGCAGTGCTATGGCATCATTTTTTTTTTCATACTAAAAAGATAATTAGCAAAATTCATGGTCGTAACACTGGCATGTGAACCATGTATCAGAAATTCGAAATAGTTTCATCAATTCACCTGAAGTAGAAAAGTAAGCTTTGAATCCCGATAGGGAACATGTTGGGACTTCCCATTAGATACACTCACAAGGTTCATTATCACTAGCCTGCATACACAAGAACCAACAATGAGACAAGAAACAGAGTGAAAGCAATTAGTTAATTCAAATTATAATATACTCAGCAAACTAACCCTAGTGTTGATAGGGACTTGTTGATATTGGTTGCTTCTTTTAGACGTTCACCTTCAGCACCTGAACTTTTTTGCCTACAAGATAGAATAGACTCTCATACACTGTGGTTATCATATGTGATTTAATATTCTCCAAAAAAAAAAAAATACAAATTTTCAAACAGTTCCGTATGTTTGGTAAATCGTGTTACCTTTCAGATCCTGCTAAATCCACAAGATTTAGCCGAGCAAAACGATAATGAGTAACTCCTTGGGATTCCCACTAAACATAAATCATTAATAAAAATCTTCATGCCAAACAAATATCAATGACAAAAGAAAAATTGTTGAAATTCCAAAGATTGAGAGAGCGAGCAAGATCAAGAAAGACAAAGAAACAAAGAATTGAAAATGAAATGCTCACCTTACTTTCGATAATACATGTAAACACACTATGAGAACGACTACTAGCGCGATTCATATTAGTTGCAGCTACTTTCCTGTTTGCAGAACCCTGAATATCAAACATTGCATACAATTTAAAATAGTCTAGGAAGCTAAAAAAAAATATAACTACACACATTCTACGTCATCAGTGATTCATATTTTAGAAACAAAAGTTTTCACAGTTGAAGCAAAATGTTATAATAATATGTCCATAATAGAGTACTTATAAGTAGTTATAAGCAGCTTAGACCTCCACTTTTTAGATTTTTTTAGATTTTTGGCCCATTTTTCTATCCAGTAAGCAGCTAAAGCCAATCATTTTGATGTCAGGTTGACTTTAGAATTTTCTGTCATTTCCAATTGGAGATCTAGCCATATAAACTCAAGCATTATTCCATGTTAGCCTAATTGTCTATGTTGAGGCCTAAACTGATCATGTTTTACAATTTCACGATGATATAACTCCTTGTATCAGATACAATCTCTTGAAACAAAAAAGAAAAGAGAGTGAAAAAAAGAAACGTGAAGAGAGAAAGAGAAAGCCACAGCTTGCTGTTAACAAGCACCAACCGCCCTTGCTTTTTAATTGAAAAAGAAATCCTTCAGTAAACTAAAGACAATCTTCAACTTTAACGCAAATGTTTCCCTCTAACATTCCACATTCAATATAATATCATGTGGTGAATGATAGATAATCAGTGCTTCAAAAGATGATCATATAAATTGAGGAAAATTATGGATAACTTAAGCAAGTTATGTAGCATACTTGTACAAGCTGTTGTAGAACTTCCCGAGCACTTGTAACTTCAACCTCAGTGAGATTTTCTACATAAACACCTTTCTTCACATCTTCCCTTATCTTACATAGTTAATCCGTCATGGAAAAGTTTTAGCACCAGGTCAGATTGGAAGAAATAACGAAAATTTGAAATGAACAATCCTTGCCTGTAAATTGGTAGACGCCGGATCCAAAAGATCAAGAATCTGTTCATTGTATATCTCCAGAAAAGAACATTTACATGTAAATCTTAGCTTCTCTTCCCTACGTGCCTCCCTCTCCTATGGCATAAATATGAAACGCATTAAAGAACAAGTGAGAGATGCATAGAGCAGTGGCAAAGTTCACATGAAACGCAAAGTTCCCTTATTATGGTTAACAAATAAACAAGGGGCGAGGACTGAAGAGTGATACTTCAAGTTCCAACCTTCAAATTTAGGAGGAAAAGACTCAGCTTATTCTAAATAAAGAAATCTTTTCCTCTAGTTAAAGAGATAAATTTTTATAATTGCAGGAAGAAAGTTCACAATTAATAACTCGGAATTGATTCTATAATTTATTTCCCAGAAAAAGACAACAATTTAGCAAAAAAATTATGAAGGGAGTAGGGCTTCAATTGGATCCTCAGAATCCCTTATGCACTTCCTGTGAACCATGAATAACAATCATGAAGATCATGTAATCAGATCACATACATGTTAAATTTAATCTTCCAGCCAAAGTTTAGATCTCAGTCCCTTTCAAACCTGAGAAGCATTTCTATTTGAAAAGGAAGATACCTTTTGAATTCTTGAAAACAAATACTCAAAGACTCTTGGTGTCATCCCACAGTTGACACTATGCCTTCTAGTGCCTCCCTCAATGTCCCCAAGCATAGTGTGAGTCTTTCCACTTCCAGTCTATTCAAGTTCACAAAATACAGAGCATGAGAATGCAACATATTAAACTAAGAGAAAACATGTATGAATAAATCCAAGAGAACATACATTTAACTAACATAAGAAAACTCCCTTAATAGTGACAAAATCTAAAGGAAAAAATAACACTCAATGAATTGTTAATGTGATACTGACTTGGCCGTATGCAAACATACAACTGTTGTAGCCTCCGACACAGTTCTCCACCATTGGTACCCCAGCCACTTGAAAAAGCATCTCCTGCAGATCACTGAAAATAAGGCCCCCTATATATTACAGACCACAAAAAGGAAAGATATATATAAACTAATCAGTTAATACCTGGCCAACATTCTCATCTGCAACAACATCAAATGTAAAACGTGATTCGGGATGGCCAGTCCATGTAATTGTCTGGGCACTATCTTGTTTAACACATCTACTATGTCCCTGTACTGATATCTCAGAACTACTTAGAGGACGAAGTCTTATTATAACCTGCATCCATGAAAACCGAGAAAAGAAATAGAAAATACAAATGAAATGCATATTGGTTAGGAATCACAAGTTAATGAAAATGTTGTGGGACCAAGTGACCTTTATTCTTGACCATGCTTTAGTCTATCAATCAATATGAGCACTTTACAATGTAGTCACTTTGAAATATAACTAGTGTGAATTGTAAAATAAACGTTTGCACATGATCATAGTGACATTTATTATTAGTGTTTCATAAGTAAGAAATATATCCGTAGGTATGTTAGGCATTTCTTAATTGTTTGCCTTGGGTACAAAACAAGTCCTCCATTAAAAAGGAATAGAGAGGCCCAATTTGTTTAGGGCCATGTATGTATCCATTGTAACTTGTGGATCACATGTTTGTTCCTTTGGTAACAGTCTCTTTGTAAACAAGGGTAAGGCTACGTACATCAAACCCTACCCAAACCCAATGTGAGAGCTTTTGTGCATTTTGTGCATTGGGTTGTATATATATATATATATATATTCAGACTTTGTTGTATATGTAGGCAAGTGAGATGGTGAAGAAGCAATTACTTTGATCAAGCAAACACAAGGGATGAACTTTGGCCGTACAAGTCACCTCCCAGTGCTTTCAAGGCTCAAATTTTCAAGGTGGGTCATCTAACAAGAGTAAAGGCGAGAAGATAGCCTAAGGAGGCTCTAGTTGTTGCTCAAGTCCCTAAGCCTATTGAGATTGTAAGGGTCAATGGATTATGAGGTGAAAAATGAACTGTGTAACCTCTCCTCGTTAAACATAATTCATTATTCAAAGTGTCTACGGAGAAGGTAAATCCATATTTCACAAATTGTAATGGAACTACATTGACACATATTTGCATCCATCAGATTCGCGAATGAAAAGTCCTTCGGTATTTACAAATACATTCTTGAATTTAATGCACAACCGTAGAAACAACCTCAAAGAAGCCAACTCGGTCTTCTAATAGCCCTTGGAAATTCCTTGATTATTTTTACGTCCTTCAAAGTAAAACTGTCTTGCAGGATCCTAACTCCAAAATATTCAAACATAGTCTACATCCCTAGATTTTACACCCTATCCCGACATCAAATCTCAAACACTAAGCCTCGGATCAGTGGATAGGGTTAAGTAAAGCAATTATAAGCGCACTCCTACTAGTGCCCCCAGATGAGTTTTTACCCTAAATTTTATGGATCAAACCTAAGAATACCCTTCCACCTTTCCACCAATGTATCCAACTTCCAAACACTATTTAATACCCTAAATTTTATGGATCAAACCTAAGAATACCCTTCCACCTTTCCACCAATGTATCCAACTTCCAAACACTATTTAATACCATACAAATTTGTTGGTTTGCTTTAGTGCTCCCCTTGAATTAGAGAGCTACTATTCATCCCCAGCTCTCTTTTTTTTAATTTTTTTACGGGGTCTAGTGTGAACATTTTTCATATTCCAGTCTTTATTTAAAATTTTGAGTCAGAGGAATTAAAATATAGAGTTCAAACAAGGTACTCTAGTGTGATGTTGGTGCTTTCAAAATTTATTTCTCAAATACGTGTTCAAAAATTGATTGTAAAAGTGGGTTTACCATCGCAGTGTTTAGTAACAAAAATTTAAAAGTTGCATTGAATGGTAGTGTGGTGTTTGATAAAATGACGTCTTTTATTGTAAAAATGCATAAGAATGTATGTAATGGGGATGAAGATAATATAGTTAAGGTTATTTTAATAACTAATGATAGAAAAATTAGAAGCATCTTCTGAAAAACACTCCAAAGATAGCTTCTAAAAGCACCCTTGATCAACAAAAGTTAAATTTTAAAAACAGGTGCTTCTATCTTTTACCAAACACCACTAGATACACTTTTCAAGAAAAGAAGCATAAGCAGATTGCAAACAGCAACACTGAACCGGGCCTAATTACAAACAGTACGGGTGCAAAGTAGAATTAATAACAATATCTTCATACAATTTACATACAATCAAATATAAATAAATATATGTATATATATACATATATATGTATGAGCGTATCTATAATTTGAAGCAAGGGAAGGACCTGAACATTGTGATCTTTCCAGAATGAAGGATCTTCGCTCAACTCGAAGCTCCGAGTGGGCGCACTGTCTTCGTCTACATCGCTGTAACTCCGAACCAGCACGGAGGAGGAGGAGTTGAAGAGGCTCTCCTTGGACGCCGACTTGAAGAGCTCCGGCGAGCTCCTGGTCGACGGCACCGACTCCGACGACTGGTCGGGCTTGCCGAACCGCTTCTTGATCGCACTCGCGCACTCCGTTATGAACGGCATGGAGAATCTAGGGTTTGTTGCAGAGAGAGAGAGAGAGAGAGAGAGATGGGAGGTCACCTTCAATGAGAATACCGTTTGGGGAGTTTTGAGATTTGAAAATTTTGAAATGGGGTGGTGACGTGGCAGTGAACGTCTGTTTTTTAAGGTGAAATTACAGTGGCGTGCCTTAGGTTTGTAGTAATTTCAAAATGATCTCTGCGATTTTTATGAACTGTATATGAGTCTGCATGTTTACAATTTTGACATTTAGGGGTTGTATACGCAGTTTGATACTTTAATATCAACTTTCCATTTGAAATGTCAATTCGATGGAGATATATTTTGCTAGATTTAACATGTTTCCATTTTGATAACAAAAAAATATTTCAATAGTGACTCCTCGTCTGTAACAAATAATTTAATAGATCTTAAAAATAGTAGCATATTTTGGTTGAAGTGTCAAAACTTGAGGTGTGCAAATTTTCGGTGCACCGAAACACTGAATCGGACCGAATCCGAATCGGTTCTAAAATTAACCAAACAATTTGGTTCGGTTTTTAATTTTAAATAAAAATTAGTTTTTTTCCATTTATCGATTCTGTTAACGGATTGAAGTATAATGATTTAGTTTGTACCGAACCGAACCAACATATGAAATTACAAAAATACCCCTGCTATACATCTATTTCTCCTTCAACCCTAACACACAACCAGTTCTCTCTCGCTGTCTCCGTCGGTAACTCTCCCCCCTCCCTTCTCTATTTGTTCATAACCTTTTTCCAGTTTGTATCTGTATATATATATATTTATATATGTGTATGTGTATATACTCAGATCAGATTTATTATCATATATATACATGATTTGTATATCTAGATATGCAGGTTAAGTATTATTTTTTAATTTTTATAAAGTTGATGTTTAATTTTTTTTATTTGAGTTTTTTTTTTTTGAAAAAACAATTCAAGTTCGAAAACATTTTTTCTTTTCAGATCTACAATTTTTTTTTTTCAAAAACCAATTTTTATAAAGCTGATGTTAATAGTTTTGTAATGAAACGGTTCAAGATGGTTCAAATTGAACCGAATCTGTCCAAGTCGTTTCAGTTGAGAGAGATTTTTTAGCCGAACTGATTCGATTACGTAAATTAACTTATCGGTTCAATCGATTTAATATTTTGAACCGAATGAACGAGGTTTCACACCCTAGTCAAAACTATCAATTTTTGGGAAATTGGGTGGGTGTACGGTTATTACAGTATTTTTTTCCTCACATGTGTTAAATCTTAAGCCTTATATACTTGTTTATTTAACTTTTCCAAAATTTATGTTCAACTACCTAAAATTTGTAAAATCATTTAAATCGCCTCTAGATTCAACAATGTTACTGTTGTACACCAAACAAGATTGAGCTTCCACTAGCTGTACCCCATTTTAGCCGTTATATAAGAGTCATCATCTCAATTTATGCTTGTAGGCTCGTTGTAATCATAATATTCTATGAGTTGACGAGAAATTTTAGCAAGCATGGTTAAGATTTTCCTTGATGAAAGTAATCTCTTTGCATATTTTGTGAAGAATCATCAATTAACGGGCTCATCTATTTTATTGATTATTGCAAGACGTGTAGAATCAAACCCACAACTTACGTACTGTTCATGTTCAGTTATCAATCCGGCTAAAAGCTCAATTTAGTGACTATTTTTTTATTTTATATTATCCGCAACAACCGTAAATATCTTTGACAAATCACATGGAGAACTAGGGTGGTCATTAGACTCGCTTGTTTGCGGGTTTACCTGCGGATCCACTGGGTAGATTCGCATCCACTCCTGCAATAGATTTGTACCCCCATCGCACTCGTAGTTATGCAGGGTGGGTATGGGTCTGAAAACCAAACCCGCAACCCGCCCTACAGACCCGCAAGTAAGTTCACTACCTCTCCCAATTTTTAATATCCGTTGCAGTGTAACAGTAAGGCAGTCCTCTTACCATCATAGTTAGTCCATTACAATGCAACGACTATGAAAAAAGTGATAGTTTTTTTCTCATATAAATATATCGCTCCTCACTTCATTTACCACAACCAATAACAATACATAATTAATTTTCAATACTTATACTTTATAAGGTCTCAAATCATTTATTTAAAAAAAAAAAACAAGTTTTGTTTACCAAAATTTAATCATCTCCGCTATACTCATTCTTCTCCAGGCTGTTTCAACTTATAGTCCGCGTTTTCCATTTGCCTATTTGAGATGTGTTATGTTCCTTTTTAATATACTAGTGTACGTAACACACGCGATGCGCGTAAGTTACACATTATAAATTGATAAAAAAAATTATAAATTTTAA
>MKEJ01043271.1:0-10580 GCA_001753735.1 Embelia ribes | reverse complement strand
AAATCAACTCAATTGATACATTCAGAAATCAGAATTTCAGATGATATAACTCAAACATGCCAATACCGTCTCAATATTAGGTCATTGCATGTTGTAGACATACAGATGTCAAATTTACCTCATAAAACCATTGTTCAATATTGTATTAAGGTGCAACAGTGTTGCTACAGTGTTGACGAAAAATTGGGGCCTTATACACACACACGACCTCCAATTCACAATATACATGAATAATACATTATAATATTATTGGAAAAATGAAAAATTAATACGTAATTTCTGGGATATTACACTTTCACCCACACCTCCATTTGAGTCTCCTCTAATAAATAACTTCTAGCTAAGTGGTATTCCTTGTACCTCTTTAAATCTAAATCATCCAAAAATTTATTCTTATTAGTCTCATCTAGGGCTACTTAGGGTATATAAATACTTAACACATTTATAATCCCCTCTCCAATTACAAGGTTAATACCCAAAATTCGATCACCCTTTTGCCTCACATCAACAAATCTTTTTGTAAACTCTTAGAAATGATTATGTCAATCTCATTTCTGTTCTTATATTTACCCGTATACCATAACTTATAAACTCACAGTGTTACCTCTTTAACTTTCTCATCTATACACTTAGTCTCCTGAATATATAAAATACTTATTGTTTTTCTGTTCATCATTTTTCCAATCTCTGCTAGCCTAGCAATCACGGACTTTTATATTCCAAGATGTTAAATGAACCCTATTCTCATGGACTAATTTTTTTACCCGTACCCGTCCATTCAAATGTGAGAAATCTTCCCTATTTTTCGCCACATCTGGGCATTGATGTAATGCGTCGCTTCGGAGGAACACCCTAACTTGCACCCATGTCAATTTAACATTATACCCGGGATCTGATATAGCGCATCGCGGAGGAAATGCCCTAGCCCTTTCCAATTTAATACCATATCTGAGAACCAATACAGCGCGTCACTAAGTAGGAAATGCCCAAATAAATTCTTATTTGGTTCTATTTCATATAGTGTGACTGTTTTTTATAGTTGACTGTCAATCAACCGCAATTCTCTTCCTTTATCATGACTTGGAACATGCTACGTATCATGAAATAGATGAAATTTTTACTGTGCACATTGTTATAAAAAATAAATTAGAAATTAGAAAAGGGCTTAGATTACTTGGCTGTGCATCATACGATACACCGTTAGTTGTAAATACAATTTATTAGATCGTTGTGTTCTGCATTTATAAATAAGTAACGTTTTCAATAAGATACTTTGAAAGCAAGTTTAGCCACCTACTTTAGATGCTTTTAGCAGAAGGGTTTCATCAAATGCCTGTGTAGGCTTTTAAGACTCACCTAATATACTCTTATAATTGAACACTATAGCAGTCTACTCTTTAAAAATATTTGTATGTTACAGTCTACCCCATTACAAAAGCCATCAACGCCAGCAATCAAGCTTGCTTACGATATGACGAACAATAACCGAATAATTTGTAAATATTAATTTAGTCATCAACTAATATCGGTCACCTTTCATCATCCTA
This sequence comes from Embelia ribes, assembly GCA_001753735.1. Taxonomy (NCBI): domain Eukaryota; kingdom Viridiplantae; phylum Streptophyta; class Magnoliopsida; order Ericales; family Primulaceae; genus Embelia; species Embelia ribes. The sequence continues at coordinate 9,033 of MKEJ01043271.1, read as the reverse complement.
AATTTGTTCAAATTCAAAAACGAAAATTATGCCAACGCATAAACTTTTGATGTGGGCCCCAGATAATAAACCTTCCACATGCAATGCAATTGCTTCGTTGGAATAAGGTAGTTGTGTGTAAAACACTTCCACATTAGCTCACTCTCCTGTTACGAAATGGGATCCCCTCAATCTTAATCTTGCAAAAAGAAGACAAGGACCAAGTCAATTTATATTCAATAGTATTATTAAACTACAATTTAACGAAAAATGGAATAGATAGTATAATGTTTTCAGAATATATAAAAATAATTTGAAAGATTAAAAACAATAAATATGTGAAACAATAAAAACACGTTTTCTATTCTCTCTTCAATAAATTGAAGAAGCGTTATTTTGTCTATGCATTCTATGTCAATTTACCGGGAAACAAATAAAATTGAATTTCCATTTATATGAAAAGAAAAATGTTTAGCACCATTAAATATAAATTTATTTGGAATAACAATAATGCAAAGTATTTATTAGGGTCGATAAAATATGTTCAGATTTCGAAAAATTAATTACCAATACATGAATTAATTTTTAAAGAGAAATTTTTTATGGTCTTTTTCATCACTTGAACAGACATTGTGTGGGTAGAATCTTACGTATTATATTGATTCTATATCAGTTGTCGCCAAACAAACAAAACCAACTACCGTTTTATATAAAAAATAAAATAAAAAATTGTCCAACTAATAAGTTTGAGTTTTTAGTATAATGGTAATTTAATTTGGTATCAAAACTTAGGAACAAAGATATTTTCGGTTCAATTCTTTATAACTACACTCCTTAAAAAAAATTTAACAAAGAAATGACACATTATTGGGTCTCTCTAAAATTGGATAGGCTTTAACATAAGTCTGGCTCACATGTGAGAGAGGGTGTTGAAAAATTATATAAAAAAGTAAAAAAAAATTATCCAATCAACAAGTTTGAAGTTTGAGCACCATGGTAACTTAACATATGGATGGATATCCTAATAGAAGAGAAGATAAGTACAAGATTGCATTAGTACTACTATTAATTGATAAGGTAGTTTGGCCAAGTCAATGATGAAATATTGTAAAAAAAGTAAGTCGTTTGATTCTGTCAATCATTTGAGTTGCAACGCCGCGTATGGGACGTTGTATTGAAATTCCTATGGAAGATAATTTATATTAGTTAAATAAATAAAATAAGGAAATGAAAATATGACCATTGGCCAAGCATGTATGTTTTTTTTTTTGGGGTACATTCCATTTTGTCCTCAGGAGGTTTCTGAAATCATCAAAGCATTACAAAATCTTTTGCAATAACACTATCCCCATGGGATTATATGTTCATTCCCTTTACCCAAAACGTTTTTGGGGGCAAATTGAAAGTCACTTAAATGCCATATGACTCATTATCATTAAATTACCCATTAACTTGCACTTCATCTCTAGCATTTAAATTTCTTAAGAGTAGATTGTATGATTACATATATATAAATCAAATATTTTTCGAAACATATGATGTTCTTTCTCTAACTATCAGATTTTTAGTTTCAAAATAAATAAAATAAGAGGAAAAGGGGATGATTAATATGAGATTTCCACATATCAAAACTTGTAAGTCTTGTATTTTGACTGGAAAAAAGTGTAATTTCAGATAACTCAAGGGCATTCTAAAATGCTCAGAAACCTCAGGAGATAAAGTGTAATTTACCAAACATTAATGACACATTTAACGAAATATATTTTGAAAATGAATAAATTATAAAACTATAACGGATCCGAGTGAGATTAGCGGTTATACCTTCAAATTTATTGTTATTCAAGTTTCACAGGAAATAATATACTGATACGACCAAGACCACGCATATGATAAAGCATTAAAACTTTGAACACTTTTTTATTATTTTGCTAATTCATAACAATGACTTGCTGCGTAATTATATTAAAGAAAATACTGAAAAGGAAAAATTAGGTCAACAAAAATATTTTCCTTTCATAACGTTGAGTGTATCTCAAAGTAGAAGGATTTATTTGTCCAATTTTAGATTTTTGGTTCTTAATTGAAAAAAATATATAATTTTATTATGCAAATTGAATTTAACTTGCACTTTTATTGATTGGGTGAAAATTATATGGAACATTTTTGTAATTTGTGCTTCAGGGTTTAATTAAAACCCTTTTGTTCCCAGCTTTTTTTGTGCGCAAGGGTTGGTACGGCGACACCTTTGTTTTATTGGGCTGCTTGGTGATTTTAGATTATTTTTGGAATGTTTTGAGTAATGAATCACAATAAAATAAAATAAAAGAGAATATTTTGGAATATTTTAGAAGAAGAGCTTTAAGAAATAAAATTTTGTTTTCGCAAATTGAATTTATATTTCTTTGGATTATCCGTTGGGCTTCAAGATTATTTGGGTATTTTCTATTACTTTATTTTGTAATTTTACTCTTATATCTATTTGAGATTGATATTCCCTGCATATACACGTAGTAATTTTGATTTGTATTATCTTTATTGGTTAGCGGATTAATTTGGTAGATGTGTAACTCTGTGGATTTTTTATTTCTAATTTATAGAGGTTTTTCCCACTTTAAATTTCGGTATCTTTTACATATTATTATTTTTGTGCTTGTGGTTAATTATACTATTATTACATTGGTGCCAAATTTATTATTTGTTTCCATTGCGATTTGGGAACGGACGTGACTACTTAATCCCTATTCCCAACAAGTGATATCAGAGTTTTGGTTTTTTTCATAGAAATTTTGAATTCCAGTGCAAACGTAAGAGCAATAATAATTAAATAATTTTGACGCAAGATATACTGAAACAAATAAAGTACCTATTTGGTTATGTATATGTATAGATGAGATTCTTTGCGTTGGTTACAACAATTCTTTGAAAGATATTATTTTGAAGGGAATAGTGTTGCACCGGTTTAAATTTACTATTTTGATGGATTTTGTATTGAAGACAACGTCACTTGGTTAGTGCCGCTAGTGATGTTCTTCTTAGGTGCTTCGCTTGATGAATTGCATTTTTTTTCATTGGCTATTAGATCAAGAATTGTTTCGGTGAAATGGATGAAGATTTGGTTTGCAAATATGGTTGTCTCACGGGATGGTTGATAGGTATCGCATGTCCTCTTTATGTGGGGCCACCTTGTTAATGTTTTAGAAGCACTTTGACGAATTGTAGGTACTCGTTTGATGAAAATCAACTTTCCAAGTTGTTAATGCTTGGTGACAAAAACTGATGTTTGCGAGTTATTGGTGTTAGGTTGAAGAAAACCAAGATTGAGAGTTATTGAAGCTCAGTGGCAGAAAATTAATTAGCAAGTTTGTTGGTGCTTATGTGATGAAAACCAATATTTCAAGTTGATTAAATCTCAGGGATAAAAGACCAATTGCGATCTGAGTTGTTGGAACTCATGAGAAAAATAACTAACTTTTGAATTTGCGAGTTGTTGGATCTCGAGAATAAAACAACCAACTTCATTGATTTGTTTGGAGACATGATTGGCACATCTCTCATATTTATCGGTAGTGGAAGATTTGTTGGATATACTTCCAAATATGAGGACTTGTTTATCCAACTTTAGAATTTGGATCCTTAATTGAAAGAAACAAAAAATTTATTGTGCAAATTAGATTTAACTTGTACTTTTGTTGATTGGGTGAAAACAATAGGGACCATCTTTGTAATTTGTGGTTATTGGTTTTAATTAGAACCCATTTGTTCCAAGCTTTTTGTGTGTGCTTCTGATGCCGCGACACCTTTGTTTTATTCCACTGCTTGGTGGTTTTAGATTACTTTTGGTACTTCTATTTTACACAAAAATATAAGTTATTTTGAGTAATCAATTATACTAAAATAGAAGAGAATATTTTGAGAATTTTTAAATAAAAATTTGGTGAAATAGAGTTATTTTCTTGGGAATTGACTGTAGAGATCATTAATGTTCGAAGAATTGACAGTTATTCGTTTAGGTTTTCTGTTAAGTATCAAGGTTCTTGTTTAGATGTTTCTATAGTTTTATTTGTTATTTTAGTCTTCTATATATTTGAGATTATATCCCTAGCATATATACGAGTTGATTTTGATTATATTCTCTCTATTATTTAGTTAATTAATTTTGGTGGGTATGTAACCATGTGAGTATTTTACTCTCCGATTTGGAGGAATTTTTTCACATTATATCATTGTATTTTTTTTATTTTATTATAGTTGTTGCTTATGTTGTTTTGCCAGAATTACATAGAATACGAGAACGATCTTGTCGGATTTGATTGTTCCGTTACATATTACTCGATAAAAATATCTACGTTTAGGCTCTAAACACTTAATACATTATTTGGCACAAACTCGGGCACATTATGAAATTAGGCTAGTTTAGATGCACCATAACCCAACCTCATGGTTTATAGGTTCGATTTCTTGCTCCCTATCTAGGAATTCCCATATGCAGCAAAAATAATACTAATAAATAAGTACACATTTAGTAATAGTATTACATAAGTGATTCCAGGTTAGAATAGTACTCCATACTTTTAAGTGAAAAACGTAGCATCCTTTTAAAGTATATAAATCAAGATACTCAAGTCACTATTACTTATGCCTTGAAAGTGCAAATATTTAATTTTTTTTAGATTGTATAAAACAAGTTAGTTAAAAGAAAAAGTAATAAAGAATACATAAATCTTGTTTTTGCCATCAATATCACTATAACAAAGATAGAGACACTACAGAATAGGCATAAATTTTGGAACATTAAATCAGACATGTGGCTTCTTTATTTCAACTCCTAGAAATTCTTAGCATGTGATTATTCATAAATGTTTAATGTCTTCCTTTTCAAACACAATTTTCTTTTTTAGGGTGCTTTGATAAAAGTTTTTACGAGTGTTTTTAGAAATTAATTGTATTTTCTATCATTAATTAGAAAAATGATGTAGTTTTGGGATAAAGCGTATTTGCTATTTTTGTACACATTACAATTAGGAGAGAAAATGTAAAAAATATCATAAAAATTAAAATTTTCATGTCTCTTCCGGTTATCCACAAAAATTATTCAAATTATGTACCAAAACTCCATCCAAGGATTACCTAAGCATATGAAATTTGTCTCTTTATAATAAAAATTACTGTATAAAATATTGCACCACTTCTAAAATTATTATTTACCGAACATTATAATTATAACCAACTTTATAATAAATTTCAAAAGTTTATTTTTATAAATAAAATTTCCAAAATTACTATTATTACAAAACTAGCCCAAACAATTTCCCCAATTTCAAAACACAGAGAGCTTTTTATTTATTTATTATTTGAATTTCAGCAGAAACCTACCAAACGAGGTCGTCTGCGGCGGACGAGAACTCCTCCAACGATGAACGGCGGAGGAAGAGACAGCGGCTCGGGTCCAGCGAAGCCTACAAAGTTCGCGGTGTACCAGAACCCAGCCCTCTCAGCGGCACTCACCACCAACAGCCTCCGCCCTTCTACCTCTACCTTCCTCTGCATCTTCTCTCTCTCCGCCGCCTCCGCCGCTTCTCTCCTCAGCATCCTCCCTAGGTACCTTAGTACTAAGGCCCTGTTTGGTTGCATCTTTTTTTAAAATTTTTTAGCAAAAAAGCTACTAATTTTTAGGCCAAAACCAAAAAAAAAAAAAAAAGGTTTACCTTAAATGCTGGTTAGCCAATTGCAAATAAGTCAATTTATTTTTTATTAAAAAAAAAAAAGTTTGGATGCAACGTATATCTTCCGGTTTATTTATGCCAAAACATCAGGCTTAAAAGGTAGCTGTTAATAAAAAGCTGATAGCTGCAGCTTATAAATTGCAACCATAAAAGCCGTAAAAGAAGAAAGAGATTGAGTTTAAAAGTTGCAACCAAACAAACCCTAGATATGAACAATACAAGCCTTAGTTTGCTTGATAATCATTTTAGCTAAGCAAGCTGAAGCTTAAGTCTTATGAATTCGAGTTTATTTAGTTTGTTCATAGAGTTTAATTGGACTGTTGTTCTTGTCTCTCGGTCATTGGCTTGTTGCGTCATAGTGATAATTAGTTTATAAGTATGTGCATTGTGTAGTGTAATCTTAAGGTTTTGCTAACCCTTAGGATTACTGGAGGGGATTGTTTTTGGCTATTGATTTCTCTACCATATATACCGTCAGCTTAGAGACTTAAGCCGGATTCTTTCTTACTTTTTGGTTTGAGGGTGTTGTAGAGTTCTGAGTGAATGTCATGATTCTGATAGGCCTTGACAGACTGACACGTGTATGCCTGCACAGGTAATAGGGTTAGAAGGGCCTGGCCGGAGGAGATGAGGGGATCAGGGCAAACACCCTTTGATGCCAGTCTACAAAGGATATATGTATCATGTATTTATATGCGAGGAGATAGAGTAAGATGTCAGTTCAGAAGGTCGAGAGTGTCATCCCTTTATGTGGGTACGTATTGACGTGTTTTTTAGTGTATAGAGGGGTCAAGACCTGCCTTGTTAACCTCAATTCTAGATGGGTTGAGACTGGCTCGACATCCCCTTTTTCCGTTCTGGTGATTGCTGGTTGCTGGGCTGTGACGCACGTGCAATGACACACTCAGTCCTGCTATTTGATTGTCGAGTACAGTGCAATAGGGGTGCATGTGGTTTTTGAAGTCAGAAAAACTTGTTTTACATGTGATTTGGCCGCACTAAATTTCCCCTCTCTAATTACACATGCTACACATTTTCTTTGTCGGCAATCCAATGTGCCATATTGTTCAAGTGACAATTTAAAAGTCTTAGGAAAAGAGACAAAGGATTTAATGCACATACTATACAATAATTGCTACGCATTAGAATTGTGTTACCGATCAAAGCAATTTTATTTGAAATCTTCTTACTTATTTTTACATGTCCCAGATTCAGTTTGTCGTATTGAGATTATTAATATGGTAGCGAAGCACGGAAATTAAAGTGGATGGCAAAAGGTAAAAATGGCAACGGACAAGATGCTAACACTGTACGGGGCGCGGCTGAAACTAAATCCACAAAGAGAACACGGAGAATATTTCACTATATAAAGATAGGTTACAAAATAGGGGTGACAGTCAATAATTCTCTGTACAATATTCTAACAGAATGTTTGTACTCAGAAATTAATCTCACAACTATCGAAATGTTTTCCTCACACCACTCATGCACTCATAATTCTATTTCACTCATTATCTTGGGGGTGGTTTCTGCTTGTCTCATGCCATGTATTTATACTGACATGAATAAGGCAATTTCAAATGAAATTGCTTTGGCCGGTAATGGATTTCTAGTATGCAGAAATTGTTGGCATAGTATATGCATCAATCCTTTCTCTTTATTTGCCGACAAATATTTTGTATTGCGGTAGGGTAATCCTAAGGATTACTTTCCCACTTAAGTCCACACAGTTTTTAAATGCAAATGGCTTCCATGGAATTTCACTCTATAACCTTTTTTTTATTTACACTGTTTCTTTTATTTTCTTATTTTTTGAATTTGTTTATTGGTGGAACAATTAATGAGCACATAATTTGTTAGTGGCCAATGTTTACATCGTTAGCTATGAGTGACTCTTAGTAGCTATCAAATTTTCAAGGTTCTCCAAGTTGCCTCCATCAATTTTGGTTTATGGATTACTGAGGATTAAAAATTTCTCACAGATTTTCCTTTCATCTCACCAGGATGTTTGACAAGTTCTTTATTGACTTCCCTATGCGTGTAGTAGTTTTTTTCTTTCTCAATCCTGCATGATTTCATTCTCTAACGGCATCTTTTGTGCTAATTTAAGGGAAGATGGGCTTATTAACAGTTTAAAACTCGGATATACTTCTCCCCTTGCTGCTTGTAAGTTGCCCAACTTCATTTGGCTTCTGCATTTTTATGCATCCCCAAACCCTTCCTATAATCATTTTTTTAATTATATGTGAAGAACCTGGTTGTATGTTCTTTTATCTAGATTTACTGGCCAAAGCAATACAGACTCTATTTGCATTGGTGTTTCTTGGTACCGTGCTTGCTTTCATCAAAGCCATATATTTATTGAGGGCAAGAAGTAGCGCGGGCACAACTGTCGTTTCTCCTACTAAAGGAACAAAAGAGCAAGTCCACCTCACTAGCAGACAACTAGGCCTCATAGGAATACGGCCTAAGGTGGAGAAAAATGTAACAGAACAGCCGAAGAAACCTCTTGCAACCAAATATAAGTCGGTACCTCATGGGGATGTTCTTGTCCCACTTCATCAGACAGTCGTCAATTCCAATCGCTCATTTCAATTTACTGGTGGAAAATCGAGCACCAGTAGTGGGAGTAGGGCACATACGTTTAGCACCCCGTCGAAATCACCTAGTTCTCAATCTCCATTGTATCAGTTACCCTCTGCCCAGATTTCACCAAGTATTGATAAGCTTGTTTCTTCCCCTTGGTCTAGTAACCGAGCTTCATCAACTAAAGAGATAGCAACAGAAGAAGAGCTTGAGCGATTTTTGGTCGACGTTGGCGACAAAATTACCGGGTCAGCTGGTAAATTGGCTACTCCCCCTCCCACCATAAGTGGTTTTGGTGTAGCTAGTCCTAATACAATTGCTATCTCAGCTAATACTTCTGGTACTACGAGGAGTACACCATTGAGGCCTGTAAGGATGTCTCCTGGCTCACAGAAGTTTACCACTCCTCCCAAGAAAGGGGAAGGGGACCTTCCTCCACCCATGTCCATTGAGGAATCTATTGAAGCCTTTGAGCGTATGGGTATTTATCCTCAGATTGAGCTGTGGCGCGATAGCTTACGGCAATGGTTTTCTTCAGTTCTTCTGACTCCTCTACTCAACAAGATTGAAAACAGTCACCTAAAGGTTTGTTGTTGTATCATTCATTATTCTCCACTCTTCTAAATTTTTAGTTGTTTGTTAAGGCGGTGCTGTAGTGTTATTTTACTGTGCATGTGCTTTTTACTTCCTAATGTTGTAAAAAAAAAAAAATCTTTGGTAACAACATAAGTTTACCATAGTTAGC
>MKEJ01043270.1:0-11834 GCA_001753735.1 Embelia ribes | reverse complement strand
TACCAAATTGAACACCTATCAAATAAGCCGATAATCTCACTTCAACTACTAGGACCCACCAAAAGTTATAAAGAAGTGTCTCTAACATTTGAATGAGCATGTTGCCTGGATTTTGAAGGGAAGTTGTTTCATTGCAGCATCATTATTAGAATATAAGATACCATAGGTACAATAACCATCTCATCGGTGGATCCAGGTTTTCGACTAGGTCTCGGAAAATTCTATAAAAGTTGTATGTATTTTAAAAAAAATTCTTAATGAATTGTACTACCAATCTTAATATATATATAGATAGATAGATCAAAAGACCTAATCCAAAATAATTGGTGCTCCATCGGAATTTCATGTGCCCTTTGAAAAAGAAAGAATCAGTATATATACAAAACAAAAGACCTTAGTCCTATTAGAAATTTATATTTCCAATTAATTATGTAGATTTATATTATAAAAATAATTATATTAGTTATTTATCATAAGGGGACTAAATAAAATTGATCAAATTAAGTACATCTATAAGACTACGTAAAGATCATATATAAACTCAAATGAGTAGATACAAGTATTAGTTCATTAAGTGATAATGAGAACCCTAATAGGTTAAATATGTCAGGAATGATTATGGTTTCCAAGACACCAAATCAATAGTCGTCATCTCTTTTCCAATCTAAAGAGATTATAAGGTTTCATCAAGGAACTAAAGGAATTTGATTGAGGAAGAGTTATGAAATCACTGCTAATCCATCCATCATTTATTATTGGCCTCTATGGATTTAGGTATATTCGTAATCTTAAATTCCTAATAATCTGGCATGACGTAAATCATAGGTTATATGTTAAATATGTTCTAAGATGTATACATATAAATTTTATATTTTCACATAAAAAATAAAAAACTTAAATAATTAAATAAATTTTCAACAGCTACTCCTATCTAAAAATTTTGGTTCCGTCGTTAAGACATATATTCACACTAAACAACACCAATGTCTTCAACAACTCCCTCGTTTGGAATTTGATAATTTTATGAAACTACCATTCTCTGTGGGACATTTTATGAGTAAAGTAGAAGAGATGCAAAAGGGGGTAAGAGATGGATAAAAGGACAAGAAAGTGGAAAAGATTTATGGCGTAACGGTCAAAAAAATGCAACACGTACAAGCAACAAGTAAAGAGCATTAGCACCTACTTTTCTTATTTAATTTTTTACATTTTATTTTTTTTTCTCAATGTAAATTTATATTTTAAAATTGTTCGTACCTATCTTTCTATAAAAATTATTAAAATAATTATACATCATATAATAAAATATAAAAATATATTTTTCAGAATCTTAACTGAAATTTAGTAGCTTTTATAAAAAAATTAATTTTTTAATAGAAAAATTGTAAATAGTAAGAATTTCCAATTGAAAAATCTATTATTGTATTTCTGAAATTTGTTTAGAAACTAAGTAATATTACGATGTGATACATTTATCACCTTTAATTTCTCATTTTCAAATGCGGAGAAATGGTGATTTAGAATGAGAATGTTACTACACTTTTTATTTTTCTTGAAAACTTTGAACGGCGATTTACAAGAATGATCCACATAGTTAAATTTTATTTGGTCTCACGGTTTCCATTGAGACACTAATATAGTCCCAAAATCCTAAAGGGTGATGGTTTTGGTTCCAAATTTAAGAAAAGAAATAAGGTTTTGATCTACTAACATAAAACCAAGTACATCTATGTTAACATAAAATTTAGTAGATATTCCTTATAGTTTCAATTGATACAGTAACGGCCATTAACTTTTTCAAAAGTGATAGCATTAGTCCCTATTATGCAAAAAAGTCATCTAAAATAAATTAAAAAAAAATCATATCACTTGACCTGTGTGGGTTTCTCTCCAAGTAAACTAGTCCTCCTGTAATCATAAATATTTGTATTGTCTAAATATTATGTAATATCCCGAAAAATTATGATGGAAAGGAAAATTCCGAGGGAATTTTTTTTTCAAATTAAATGAACAAGAATAACGTTGTCTAATACGTCTAATGGTTCCTGAAGATCGGAAATGGAGCTTGATAATTGAAAATAACTTATACACATCGTTTTGTGTTAAGTCATCGTGATGTTCCATCACTTGAAAAATCATAACTCCTAAACGAAACGTCCAATTGAGACGTATGATATACGGATAGAGAAGAGTTTTGACCTAGGTTTGGACTTTAAGATTTCAGACTTTAGAACTCCAGTTATAAAATCACTCACGTCGTTCTGGTCACGGATTATGGGGTGTAACATATTACCATGATATTGCTTTCAAACTTTGGAAAATACTGTGAATTATGAGAAAATCTATTACCTTTAATAATTTTTGAATCATGTTGTTCACTTTTAAATATATAGGATCACTATTATTATCAACCCAAATTTTGAGATGCCAACACAAAAATTCTCCTCTCCCCGCTTGTCCTAAGGCCGTGTTTGGAAGAAACACAAATAATCTGTCTCATCTATTGTTTAAAACCAAAATTACCAAGAGAGGCTTACGTTGAGCTGGTCAGTTATGGAATCCTGTTGGTTCGTCGGAGCCAAAATAACCGACCCTGTATCCGACTTCACTCCTTGCCGAGCAAACGAGTTGTGAGTCGTTAGCCACGAATATCGATTAAACGGCAAACCTTTTACCTAATATACATGTGCAAATGCAAAATGTGTAAATATTAGGCTTGTGCCTTGTTACAACAGTTTTCAACTGATGCAAGAAAAAAAACAAATAAAGTAATGACAATCACATAATATAATAAAACTGTACAAATACATATGCAGCTAAGTATTATAAATATTTATGCATATCATTATTAAATGAAAAAGGATACGAATTGAGGAACCTTTGAAGTTGGGATAAGAGGTTGGATCCGAGTGCATCGTGGCTGCACATTTCCATTAGCTAAGCACGCCTCGCAGTGTAGCCCTGCATCGCAATTTCCTTTGTTGACGCATATCTGTCCTTCCTGTATTTCAAATGTAGGAAAATATATTGAACAAATATATATATAGTTTTTGCTACAGAAGCAAAATGAGATATTTTTCAAATGAACAACTCTAATTAATCTAATTGTAACGATGATGAATTAGTGAGGGTTATTTGGACCTCGAGAGCTGAAGAGAAACAGGAGAGGAAAAACGCGATAAATAGAGTCGTTATGAAGAAATTAGACATGGAATTAATTTCTTAATTTGTGAATCTAATTTGTGGGGAGCTAAAGTTTTAGAATACACAAGAAATAGAAGAGAGATTATTTGATAGCTTTTGTGAGCTCGTTGGTGTTTGTTGGCTTAGAAGCAAAAATAAGGGGAGAGAGAGAGGGAGAGAAATTTATTTAGCAAGTACATATGTATCACTAGAGTATGTGTGCCTGGATCTTTTTTCAGTTTTTATATAAATTTGACTTCCTTAATTATAATATTATTTTTATGTAACATCACTTTTTCTGCTTTTGGTTTCCACTGGTTTATATTTTTTTAAGAAAAAATAATAATGTGCATTACATTAGTATAAGTTAGATAAGAATCTTATAATGATAACATTTTTGAAATTATTATTTTTTATTTGGATAATATTTTGAAAATGGATTAGAAGTTCTATATTGGTAGTCATTGCGTACAAAAATTTAGTAATTGTTAAGAATTCTTAATTGTGGAAACATATATCAATAATTTAACAAGATACGAGTCCAAAAACGAATTAGGGAACATATCTTTGTTAAAATATAAAACAAAGGGCAATTTTTATATTAAGAAGAAGAAGTAAGGCTTTATTTTCTCGTTTGCATCTTTATACCAACACACAACAATTTTAATATCGTAGAACTATTACTATAACATGTACAGAAAATATAAAATAAAATATAGAGTAACCGTATATCTCCCTTTTTTTATAGAATCATGACAAGTGCCTCATTATTTTAATCGACATATTTTTTTTTCTATTTAGTTTTACGCAATAGATTCGTTTAGCGTAAGTTTAGCCAAATCAAAACTCGTAAGCTCTTTTATGCAATAGGATTTTAATCTTATAACCAACTAATTATCCTCGCAAGTTTTACAAGTAAATAGAAATTGGGGCTATATTGGTGCGATCAGTCTATATTTTTCGAGTCAGATTTTGAGGATACGTTTCAGCAGTTGAGAGATTAAGCATATTTTATTTTATTTTTTTAAAATTATTTGTTGGACGAAAATGATAGAAACGAAACGGTATTTTGAAATTTTAATTATAAATTTTTAGATCGCGGAAAGAGAGAGGAGAAAATCACTAATCACCAAAATGAACCGGTTTGCTGAGAGGGTCATAACATTTCCATAATTTTAAAAATCTACCAATTGTTCGATATTTTAGTGTAAAAATAAATTTTATATGATTTTAGCACCACCCATAATAATTTTGTAGTCTTCTAAAATAATTTATATAGCATTTAGCAGCCCTATTTTTAATTTCTGATGCTGTCCCTTATTGTAACCTCAGGCGATTGTAGTTTGAAATTCTAATTTAAAATTTTAAGATGGGTAAAGATTTTTCCTCAGTACAAGAAAAAATATTTTTTTTCCTCCGAAAAAATTGTAAACAAATAAATCTTTAATTTGAAAGTACCAAAACTATTAAGGGTCTGTTTGATAAGGTGTTGTGTTTTTAGTTTTAAAAGCTAGTATTTAAGATTTTTTGATGGTTGAGTTTTATGTAAGCAAAAACTTGTTTTGTATTAGATTTTATAAAAGAAATGTTAGAAATATATTTTTGGGAATTGTGCTTTTATAGCTATTTTATTAAATAAATTAGTATATTAAATAATATAAAAGAAGATAAATAATAATTTTTATTGATGTATTGTTGCAAAACTACAATAGGTTCCTTATCTACATAACCCAAACACATAAAGATTGAATCATAATAAAATCAAATCATAATTTAAATTAATTACAACTTTACCCTTCTTTTATTCTCATAATTAATATTAATTGCATAACTTAATCCTTCGTACTCCCATTAGCATATATTATCTTCAACATTCTTCATCAAGATGAGTATACAGTGACTTTGAAATGTCATTTTGCGAATAATACGATAACAACCACGAATTGCAGATTTGGTAATTTTCTTAGGTGAAAACAATATCTTGTGTTAATAGATAAAAGAAAAGAAGAAGAAAGAGGAGGAGAAAATAAATAGGGTAGTAGTAAAAGAGGAGCACGAGGAGAATATATAAAATTAATCGCTTAAATTTTTGAAATTCTATAATAATGAAAAAAAAGAAAGTGGCCTTGAATTTAGGATTTTCTCCTTTATTTTTGGCTAAATTCGGATTTCGTCTATCAATCGTTAAATTGTAGTTTCACCTTCAAATTAAATATTAAAATAATTTGATAAAAAAATATATAAATAAATTAAATCAATCTAGACTCTATGATATTTTAGAGGTGATAGTTTGGAATATAATGGCTACAATATCATCTGAATGACAAATAATTATTCTTTTATGTGGAAACTATGAAAAATAAATAAATAAATAAATATGATGGGTCGCCAATTGCAATCAGTTCACATGGCAGTACTTGTAATTGGCGACCGATAGACGGTAGTTTCATATTTTCGTGCCATTAGAATCTTAGTCTTAGATATCATGTTAAATGTTATAAAGAGAGAAGAAAGAAATAAGGACAAATAGAGGGAGGTTTTAAGTGGTTGTTGTTGTTGTTATTATTTCTTATTATGTGAAAGCTAAAGAGAAAAATAGATAGGTTTGGTCGTCTATTGAAACCAATCCAAGTGGCAGTTTTTGTAATCGGCGGCTGATAGGCAGTAGTTTTAGGTCCTCAGGCCAAAAAAATCTTAAGATTTGATATCATATTAAATAATATAAAAAAAGGGAAAGAATAATTTTATTGATATATTATTGCACAATTACAATGAAATGCTTTTATATGTAATCCAAAGGCATAAAAATGTAAAATATAATCAAATTATAATCAAATTAATTACATTTTTGCCCTTTTCTTATTCTTATGATTAATAATAATTACATAATTTAATCATTTATACTTACATTAGTATATATTATATTTAATATAGTAAGATAATTTACATTGGATGGCTAAAGGGATTAGTAAATACGAGGATAATAATATAATATTAGTAAACTAACAATATTTTAAAAACAAATTAATATTATATACGTGACATGATCGGCAAAAGAGATAGTGACATTAGAGAAACTAAAGATTCCGGTCCGAAATGGTGTGCTAAGAATTGAGAAAAGTAGAAAAATGAGCTTTCAAATAGGTTAATATATATATATATCACAAATATTAGTACTATCATTGTCTATCATTTCACAAATAATTAAAATTAATTAGATAATATATTTTTTTAAGAAATTTTAAAATATAATATTTAAGTATTTAAATATAATAAAAATATTAAATTTATTTTTTTGAATATAAAAAAAATATAAATATAATATTTTTATTATATTTATATATTAAATTATTATATTTTAAAATTTCATTAAAAAACATAATATTTAATTATTTATGAACGGATGCTTTGTAATAATTATTAATAATTTTAATTATGGGTGATGGAAATTAAGGGCCCACTAATCCAATAAACGTAAACAAGAGTATAAGAGAATTCTTCTCCAATGGGCAAGCTTCCAGAGAGAGAGAGAGAGAGAGAGAGAGAGAGTTCGAACTGGTAACTCAAAAGTTTCAAACACACAACGAATGTAAGTACATATTTTTCGCCCTAATCTTCATTTATTATCTCTCTCACACCCTTTTCGTCTCTCTCTAAATATCACCTTCTCAGATCATCAAAAAAAAAAGAAAAAGAAAAAAGGAAGCTAAATTCTCTCTCACATTTGCTGCCCAGATCTAAGCTTCAACGTATATTTTCTGTAATTTTCTGGGTTTTTCTCAAAATATCTCTTTTCTCCTCTTAATCACCTTTTCTAATACGAATCTTGTTATATTAATTCAAGTTTTGAACGCAAGAAACAATTTCTGGGGTTTTCTCAAATTGGTCTCTCATTGCTTATTTATTTATATTTGGGTTTTGTGAGATTGATAGTTTTGTTTTCTTGACGAACTCCCTAGATTTTACTCAGATTTGTTTGTGTTTAGTTCTTGAATTATTTATTTATATTTTTTTCTCAATCTTTATATATGTACCTAATTGATTTTTGTGAGATTAATGATACAATGGGATAGAACTTGGAAGAGTGGGTTTTGCAACTACAGAGGATTTGTTTGTTTATTTAGATTTTGTGAGATTGGTAAATTTGTGTTCTTTGGTTTCCTTCATGAATTCCACCCTGATTTGTATGTGTAAATAAAATGGATACATGAGTTCTCATTTCATGAATTCTACCGTAAATTTTATTGGTTAAATATTGATAAATTATGTTTTACTGGATTGGGAGTTGAACAGTTCTCTCCTTGATTAAGGAGAGAACTGTAGCATATCAATCCAATTAGACAGGACTGAATAGTAATACGAACACTGGTGGAAGCACTATTTTGAAGAGATCTCTAAAATTTGGGGATATGGTTTTTTTTAGGGAAGCTGCTGGGAATGCCCTTGGTATTTAGGGTTTTGTGAAGGATTGAGAGTAGCAAATATTTTGCGGTCGTGGAGAGGGATTTTGAGAATATTTTGGCTGTTGGATTCAATTTTGTAGTTTCGCGCACAATTTATTTCAGATCTGATTTTTGTGAATATAACAATACTTATTTGGGAATCACCGAGTTACAAATACGATTCCTCTCACCCGTAGATTACAAAAATAATATCTTTAGTTTTCTATTTCGGAAAGATTTTTTTTTGGAACTTAATATGTGGAAGACAAAGGAAATGAAATGAGAACTCATGTATCCATTTTCTTTATTTCTCTTATTTTCCCAATTCTTCCTTCTAGATATACCTCTAGCTTCTCAAAAGACGAATTTAGTTCCCTCCTTGTTTGCTTTCTATAGTTAGGAGATTATACTTGTTATTACGTGTTTAACTTTCTTTGTTTTTCTTCAGCTTGGTGTTTAAATATCATGGAAGGTATCGTTGTTAGGAGAGTTATTGATTCAGACAATAGTTGCCTCTTCAACGCTGTTGGGTTAGTATATTTCCAAATTCATTTAACAGTTGTTTTTCTTTAATAGGCCACTCAATCTCCTGTTTATATGCATTGTTTTTCCTTTGTTTATTCATTTGCAGGTATGTAATGGATCACGACAAAAAAAAAGCTCCCGAGTTGAGAGAGGTTATGCGCCCAACATTGGCCTAATTTTTTTCATAGTTTTATCCTTGTTTCCCTGCAGGCTGTAGCATGTGATTAACAATCTCATTTTCTTTGTTTCGCATAAACTTATGTCTTAGTTCAGGTCATGACCCTGTTTATATCGCATAAACCGATTTGATATACATTGTTTTTCCTTTTTAAAATCATCTTATCATTACCTTGTGTAATCGTACACCTATTTGTTTTTTTGTTTTTTTTTTTGTATTTTACACTTTTAAGCAAATAATCCACTTTATTTTTAGTAAGTAAAAAAAATTAAACTCATACAATTTATTTAAGCTAAAATAATAAATAATTTCAACTTAAGCTAAATCTATGTTACTTGTAACGCAGATCGTTCGGAAATGTGGTACGCTACACTTTATAAAATGTGTACAGCAGGGATAACCTTCTATAGGTTACTTTAACATATATGAGGTCGCCATATTAAGTTTTATAAAAGTCAATATCTAGTTAAACCTAATTTAAACTTTTGTAATTGTTTTAAAATCTGAAATATTGCAACGCTCCAGGAATCCGATAACCCTGAACACGTGAGATTTAAAAATTATTATTTTATATAATATAAGGCCGAAATCCAAAACTATCTACAATGCTGACTATTTACTAGGCATAATGCAGAATAAAATACTTTAAACAACAAAATATATACATTACAAGTATTATATTTTACAAAAGAAAAGCCTTTGAAATACATAAAGAGTTTAAAAAGAGGCTTACTAGTTTACATAATATATATCTTTAAAGTACATTTACATGGTTGCTAACTAGTTGATGCAACTTGAGCTTCGACGAGGAACTGCTCCACCTGACACTTCGCCTTGACTCTTTATAAACTTACCTCTTCATTTCTGTTATCTGTCGGTTGATAAACAACAAGTAGATGGGATTAGTTTACGAACAATATTCCATACGTTACTTGAAGTAAAATGCCATCACATTACTTATATCATCATAGAAACTACACGTCTCATAACAACTATTTACATATACAATGCATATCCGGGGTGTAATATTATGTTGAAAAAATACTTCACTCTAACTCTGGAACACATACCTTGAGACTTTAGTACATTAAAATTTGCATATGGGTGCTCCTATGTACCATGAGTCCCACAAGTGACTCATGTTGTATTCAAATAAGGGTTTGTCTCTTGCTCCAGTACAATGTATTAGGTACACCTTTTATTTTATTTTGAAAAATGGTTTGCCCGATGCATCATTTATTTTCATAAAATTGCCATGTTTTTTTTAGAAATGCTATGTATTTTTGAAAATGCCACCTCGCATTTCCTAACAAATATTATTGACTCAAACATATATTAATATGTTAAATATTTCTCAAATTTTACCATTTATTTACAGCAAGCTCGTTCATCCTCATAAATTTTCTTATTTAGACATATGACACACAAATGAGCATGCCAAACACGCCACTAATTACTCACAAATCTGCACACAAATACGCAAGAACATATATATAACATATGTTAATTATCGTATGGCCTATTACTCGTAACTAACATATGCCTGATAATTTTAATGCGATTATATAAGCTATAGACCCAATTGTTCTTCATATACGACTCTAGTCCAGTAAGATATCACCTAATTCCATGTCCTCGGGCCTCGTACGGGGTTTTAAAACTGAAAAACTTGGCAAGCAGTTCAATTTTAACTCTGTCCGATTAAATCAGTTGACTAATAAGTTATATCAGTCGACTATTTTGCTCTATATTTGAGAAAAATAGTACTTTTTGTGCATTAAACCAGTTTCATTTATCCCAAATTTACTTGCAAAAGCTTTCAAAAATATTTCTTTGCCATATATGTAGCTGCCTTTCAAGGATAAGCCAAAAATTATAGGAAAACATGGTTTATTTTTACAAGAACATTGTTATTATCTCAAACCAGGTCATTCCATGTTTAAAACTTTAGTTTTCTTCCGAATTTCATGACAAGTTGGAAAGGGCAGAGGCTTTTTACCTCAAATTGCTAGAACTCACCTAGGATATGAGTATGTAACATGTGCGAACTAAGACTTGATCAAATACCATGAATTCTCACTAATTTCCTTCCTCTATCTACAATTGTGTGTGTATATGTGAGAATGTATGGTTAAGGACACGTGTCCCTAAGTGGGACACGTGTCTCATTTTTAAAAATGGTGATCGAATGAATCAGTCGACTGTTGATACCTATATGTTGACCGTTGAAGTTAAATATGGAATTTCCAGCGTGTTACAAATATAATTATTTCAAACTTGAAGCTAATAAAAATAATATCAATATTTTACTTGTCTATATTAGATTTTTCTTTGGGAACACCTCTCGGATTGTATTAGTTTACTAAATTTGGCGAATACCACACTTGGAAAAATATGTACCAAATATATTAAGCTTAGGGGTGTAAATGAACAGAATCATTCGACAATGGTTCGAGAGTAGCTCGTTATGTGGCTCAGCTCGTTTAATAAAGTAGATGAGTAAAAACCGAATTTTGGAGCTCGTTTAGTAAAGGAGCTGAGCTAGAGTTTGGTAAAACTCAGCTCGTTAGTTCCAAAGTTTGACTAATTTATATACACATATATATATTTATATATAATATGTTACCTATGAGAAAAAACTGATTTAGTTTGTATAAATATTAGTCTAAAGCTACACAAACACACATCAATGTAGAGAATCTTATTTCCCCCACATCAGTTATGAAAAATAGATTATCTTTTACATATAACGCATTATAAATTTGAATATTACTAAAAGAGTTGGCTCCCGAGCTGAATCAAGCTATACATATTAAGAGAGAGTTAGAGCTAGCACTGAATTATTTAGCCTCAAACGGAACCGAGTTGAAGTTCGAAAATAAACCCTCTGAACCGAGTTTGAACAATACCAAATTCGATTTGGTTTTAGCTGTTGATTAATGTTATAAGCTAGACAAAAAGGACACTATTGATATCATGACGTGGCAAGGGCTTAGTAGCTATCACGTGCCCCAACACGCCTTCCTTTCTCCTCATCCATAAGAACTGGATCAGCTATAAGCGAATGGATCAAGATATCCCCCAACGGTCCAAAATCCCCAAATTACACACGCTCACACACTAATCAATCCCTAATTCTATACATACATACATACATATATACATACATATCTTATATATACACACACACACAATATAGTGAGATAAAAACACACACAAACACAATGATTTCATCTCCATCTCTCATCTCCACACCCGCGATATATCTCGCTCCCCGCCTCTCCCCCGCCACGTCACCGCCCCTAACGGCGGGGTTACGGCAGCGATCCACGGCGGAGCCTAGAATCTCGGGGGGGGTGTCGGTTACATTGGGTTCGGTGGCGGTGCCGTCGGAGGCGGAGGAGGCCGCGGCGGCGGAGGAGAAGATCGGGGCTAGGGTTAGGGTTACGGCGCCGGTGAAGGTGTACCACGTGCCGAAGGTGCCGGAGATCGATTTGACTGGGAGA
>MKEJ01043267.1:0-10547 GCA_001753735.1 Embelia ribes | reverse complement strand
ACCCCCTACACCCCCACTCGCTTTCTCCTCATCATACCCACCCAAGTTCCCGAAATTCGACCCCCTAGGGCTAACACTCACATTATTACCCTTTGCCCCATTCACCATCGAATAAAAATCCGTGTGGTTAAAACTTGACCCACGAGGCGTCGGGTTCCTAGACGACTGCAAGGAGTAAATCTCAGCATTGGTCAGATTCGACGGACGAGGCGTCAATGAGAGCCCTGAATGCGGACCATTATTGGAGCGCCTTGAGAACACCTCAGACCTTGAGCTAGCTGATTTCCTAACTATGACGTGGAGCTTCCCATCCTCTCCGACCTCCGCCTCCGTCTGCAACGGTTCCTTCCCGTCCAAGGACACAATATCTGAGTCAACCCGGAAAGAGATAATCGACCCAGCCGTATCGGGAAACTGTTCAGAAATCAAAAGCCGAGCCCCCCTGTACTCGAAAAGGAACAACATTAGGGTATACCAAATGATACACTGTAACACCACAATTTGAACCATTAAACTCCCAGAGGAATCCCCATACATGCCCTTAAGCAAGGGTATGCCCATAACAAGGGTATTAGGCAAAGTCGAAAGCGAAAACAGAGTAATTGACCATTCTAGTGACCCTCTAGCGCTTGTTCTGGACCAAATCGCGAGGGCAATTAGGACAATTAGCTTCTGGAGAGTGTCAGCCGCGATGAATCGGAAATTCATCTTGTAAGGGTTGTTGGCGGAGATGAAGTGGAACGAGAGGAGCGGAACCGCGAAGAGGGCCACAAAGCGGTTGATTCCCGAGCACTGGTCCGGGGAGAAGATCTTCCACCACTTGACCGAGCCGTAGGCGAGGATCATAGCCACGTAGAGCGGGACCACCGCCGTGAGGACGTGGTACAGGTCTGTTAAGCTGATCATTTTTTTAAATTTGGAGAAAAACAGAGCAAAATGTAGCGAAAAATTGAAGGGTTTTTCTAGGGGTTTGAAGAAGATCCAGAAATGGTATTTTCAGAAATGAAAGTTAAAAAATAGAGGTTTGTCTAGGGTTTTAAAGATAACCTACAAATGGTAATTTCAGAAATTGAAGGGGGTGTGATTTCAAAGCTTTTGTCCACTGCTTTTTAGATAACTGGGTTTTGCAGAATAATGTAAGTGTTTTCAGAATTTGAAGTAGAAACGAGGAGAGAAATTAGTGTTTGAAGCAAAACCCAGAAAGTAAATGTGAATTTTGAGCTCTCTCTCTCTCTCTCTCTCTCTCTCTGTTTTTCTCTCAATATAGTTTCATATTAGGAGAAACCCAGCTAGGAAATTAAAATTAAAGTGAAGAGATGAGTTTCTAGCGAATTTAGATTAAAACCCAGAAGAGGAATTAGTGATTTAAGCAATACCCATGAAGGGTATGAGCAGGGATAGGAGAAAATGTTAATGCCTCCGTTTTTCTCTCTATCTAGAATGAACTGTGCTAGGAGGAAGCTCAGAATTTATTTAATTAGAAAACCAGAAGAGAGGTTTGGTGCAGTAATTGGAGGATTGAAGTAGCTGGAGAGAGAGAGAGAGAGAGAGAGAGATGGGAAGCAAGAGTGGCGAGTTAATTTATGAGGACAGATAAGTAGAAGCAGAGGTGACTTTTGAGAAGCTCTTCTTTTTCAGTCTTTTGATGGTGTAAAATGAGGAAAAGAGAGAACGCTCTGTTACACGCTATACAGAGAGATACACAGATATTAATACTCAAGATATGGTCTAAATCTTGCAAATTAACCTATTCATTCAAAAGTAAAGAATGTATATATTATCCTCTTTCATTCTTAGACCCTCCAATCTGAATATCTGTAAAAGAATTTGGTGCTTTTGATATACTAGAAGGAAATTAAGTGCAACGCAATAATGTTTTTTTTGTTGAATTGGGATAGCAGAATATCTATCACTGATGTATAGTTGCAGATTATAATTAAAAAATAAATAAATAATAGAAAAAAAAATTGGTCTAGGTGTATTTAGTTAATGGTATGTGAGTCAAATTACAAAAAAGAACAATTTCACTATTAATTTGGACATCCAACCCAATAGAATGGAAAGAAAAGAGAAAATAAAGTACTATAAAATGTTGAATTAGTAAAATTGACTATATAATATATTTTCAAACTAAGATATAACTTTATATGTGCACCTTACACAAATATTACCAATCACGAATCCATTATCACAGTTTTCTCTATTCATATCATTTTCCCATTTGATTTGTTGCCTCTACGTCATTTTGTTTAAATTGATTCACTTTCATTCATGCACTTCTTATCCGGGACTCTGCCCTGAATTAGACCATCAATACCAACATGAGACATAAAGAAGATTCATATAAATATCGTTAAGAATGTGATGTTGGGTCACAAATTTGTCCCCATGAAAGGAACCTCAATAAGCACAATAGGCGTGTCAGATAACTCATTGGAAAATGATAAGAACTCACGTAGCAATTGACGTATAAATTTGAATAAAAAGAAAAGGTCTTTAATTAATTTTGTGTTTTCTATAGCTAATAACTAAATTTCAATGGAAAATGATATGGACTAACATAGCAATTGAGAGTCCTAACAATTCTCATTAAACAAAATAGATGTATTAAATAACTCATTGGTTGTCCCTTGACGTATGTCTTCCTACTCTTTCACTACGAGTCTCCACAATTAAAGGTCATAATATGTTTAACCTTACATGTATTATTGTACTTAAAAAGATTAATTTGGATAAGCTAAAGACACAATTAACAGTTCTTATTTTGCTATTATATTTAAATTCTTATTATATAATAGTATACTATGACATATAAAAGGTGTTCTTACGGATGCATAAATATGGATAAAAGCATTACACGTTTCTATATTTCTACCTTTTTAATTAAAAGAAAAAACGACTTGCTACCATAATCAGTTGGAGAAATGCCCACCAATATATGATCTCGACCTTACTTTTAAAAATAATGAAAAAATAAAAAAAACCTGCAATAAGAGTGCAATTACAACAAAACAAGTCCTATTTTGTACACTTTTTTCCCTTTCCCTTATTTGGATTGATGCTACATAAATAATAACTTTTAGAGAAATGAAAAGTTATCTTTAGATGTACTTTTTCTACAATAACTATCTCATAAACCAACCATAAATATCGTATCTAATAACCAGACAATATACCTTCACATAGAAGGAATTGTGAATATGGTCTACACCATCAATCAATGCTATTATTGAAACTGCTGCATTCAACATTTGTCACATGTCAAATGGCAGGCGCATGAGCCTTTTAACAGGGTTTCTTCACTCAAAATTTTGATATTATGTCCACACAACTCACAAAGGGCAAGACAGCCCTGTCTTCCCTGAAATCATATCAAATATAGCATGCTAACCTTACGATCGTTTTTATTTTATTATTAGATTATTTGGATAAGTTGTTAACCTTATAGATAGTAAACTCAAAACACATTCTACAAATATATAAATCAACAATTCATACATAAAAACAAGTCATAAGTAGTACATACTTAAAGTTCAATATACGATTTACCTAGTTATCCAAAGTTTATTGCATAGTTAATGGCAATCAATTGATTCAATTGCCTACAATAAATGAATATGCATCTAGAAACTTCACCAACGATGTTATTCACACCAAATCTTATTGCACAAACTGGAATGGTTGATCCAAAAAAAATTGATTTCAATTTCAACTCAAATACTAAATCAACAAATGAAAGTTCTGAAAAAAATACCATGGCGTACCGAGGGCGATACACAAAGTAGGCCATCCATTGAGTAATCAATGAGCCTAGTCGACTTCTTCAAAGTAGCGGACACAATCTTCATAGGGAGTTTAGGTAAGTTCCTAGAGAGTCGATGCCATAATTGGAGAGGTAAATATAGTAGTGCATCCAAGTAAATGGCTCACTCAAATATTCCTGTGACTTGAGTCTTTGCGTTAGTTAAATCACTTGCAGGCTAGAGACATCGATGTTACGGTGCTTTGCAATGTTATAATCCTTGTCATACAAAAATAGAAAAAGTAAAATAAAATTATACTTCTAGTCTGTATGAATATGGAAAATGTAATTTTCACTTTTACGACTTGTTACTATATCGCCTATTCGTGTTTTAAAAAATTACTAAAGCTACAATAAAATTAAATTTAACATAATAGTCCATCCATTTATTTCACAAATAAAAAATATAAAAAAGAAGACAAACCAAACTCTATTACATCAATTAGGTTGGGCAACATAAATCCAATTATCGAACAGATTACAACACTACATGTAAATTTTCATATCACAGTCAATTATTAAAAGATTCCTGATAAAGACGAAATATCACACTATTTGTACTGTAAGAAGCGAAAACACGGGAAAGGATAATAAAGTAACTGGTGATGCTCAAAGTGGGCATATTTTTTCTACTCTTTTTGTATGCATACAATCATGTCATTCTCAAATGTGCTACCTGATATTTAAAAAAAGTGTTTTCATTCAGCAATAGATAATACACATGTTGCAAATTTTTTCAAAGCAAACATAGTGATTGAATTGCATTATATTGCCTAAAGTATGGGAAGACATCATTATCTGAAAGAATAAATTTTTTTAATTCTTACAGTTGCTTTCCATGTCATAATTATATCAAACGGTACATTTGCATAAATGTGTTTTCTGTTGAAATACTTGAAGAACATGTACTATTTTTGTTACCGAATAGTTCACGTATTTATTACTATCGTGCATGCACGAAAATTTTCTAGTAAATCTATCTCAAATTATTCGAAATGCTATATCCATGGTTGTTAAAATCGTATGATACACGATGTGTATCGTACGACATACATTATGGTCACAAAAACTCCGGATGCACTTATTCACTTAAACCATTATGCTTGAGTTATGTGATTAACATCTCTTTCTATCATACTGTTGCTTTTGAGAACTGATCCTAAATATATAATATGATTAGTTTTTTGTACCACCTCATCAATTAAATTAACCACAATCTGATCCACTATACATCATTGACTGAAACAATATTTTATATATTCAGTTTTTGACTTATTGAGCTTAAAATCGTTAGATTCTAAAGTATGTCCCCACAATTAAATTTATCATTTATGTCCGTTCTAGTCTCTTCAACCAAAATTATATCATCAACAAATAATATGCACCATAATACTTTGACTCTAATGTGTCTTACCAGCTCGTCTATTACTTATGTGAACAAAAAAGGCACGGTGGTGAGTCATGATACAACCCAATTGTAATAGGAACAATAGACGAGAAGCCACTAGGTGTTTCAACATTGTTAATCGCATCCTCATACATATTATTTAAAATATTTATATATTAAGAGGAAACAATTTATTTGTCAAAACACACAAAAGTATATCTATAGGAATTTTATCATAAACCTTCTCTAAAACAATAAAGATCATATGCATGTCTTTATTCCCTTATCTAAATCTCTATATCAGTCGTCACAATAAATAAATTGTTTTTATAGTCGACCCTCCAGGCATAAACCAAAAATAATTTTTTAAAATAGTAGTATTGTGCTTTCACTTATACTCAAATACTCTATCACAGAGCTCTATTGTACGACTCATGAGTTTAATACAATGACAAAAAAACATGTGTAATAGTATGATTAAAATCATTTTCAATTTTAAAGCGTCACAATTGACATGCATTTAGGGTTCATTTGGTTACAGTTTGGCTAACTTATTTCTGATTAAGAAAAAAATGGATATACTAATCCTAAAACTTTCAACTTAACTGTTTATGCCAAAACAATAAATAAGTTTAGTTTAAAAATTAAGCATCCGAAAGTTGTCAAGTTTTAAACAAAGTTAATGATAAAATGCAGCACAATGTTGTCCAATTTTTAACTAAAATAAATAATAAAACTTATAAGCTGCAACCAAATAAGCCATGAGAGTGTAGCTATTGTTAAAAGCAATGTGATTTAAATACAAAATACATCTTGATGGGTCCAACTGAATATAAATAAAAGTTTGGGGTAATATTGTAAAAGTTCCTTGCATATTATATCCCTCTCTGCGACCAGAGAAAAAAGGGTGAGATGACAAAGTTAAAGGATCGTCAGCTCTCATTTTCTCATAGTGGGAAAAGACCAAACAACATCGAAAATAAAAAGAAAGGATAGATAATTAAAAAGGGTAAAAACCAAAACCAGAGTAACGACTCTCTTCTCAGCCTCGAAGCATATTCCCATCATTTTCCGTATTTTTTTGGATTTTTCTGCAATTCCATATATAAAAATAATTTCATTTTATCTTGCCAAAGACATATATGCTCTTGGCTTCATATAAGACATATATGTTCTAGTAAATATATTAGAAACCAGATGTGCAGAGTAGCTAAAAATCTACAGGTTGTTGATTAAATCCAATGGACGATTTTGAGATCCAAAAAGGTAATAATAATAATAATATCTGAAATATATTTGGGCATTGATACTGATATTAAATAATAGATATCACTTAATATTTAAATGACCAATACTAAAGGGAATAGCATATTATATGCCTAGGGTGCAACTCGAACGATGTGCTGGTTGTGTGCATTATATTTATATTTTTGTATTATATTAATTTTAATTATTTTGATAAATTAGTTTTGATAATTTATTTTTTGATATGACATCTTTTTGTATTTTTTAGTTATTTATAAAATTCATAAAATATAAATTTGTAGGAATTAAAATATAATAATATTTTTACAAAAAATTAATGTCTATTTAGTTTAATTTTAGGTATGTAAAAATCTCATTATGAAAATATTTTAAAAAATTAATATTTATTTGGGATATTATTTTAAAAATTTATGAAGAATCTTAGATTGATAGAAAATTGATTTATAAAAATATTTTTTTACTAATAGTATTTTACTTATTAAATATAATTTTAGCAATTTTTTTTTATGATAAGCTATTATATAATTATGCAGAGATATATATGCATATTTTGGGGCTTTGCTCGATCTTTTATGAAATTCAATTCTACTAATTTATATTACAGTAAGTTGATATATATATATATATATATGTATAATTTTAATAATTTATATTATGACAAGTTGATATATATATGTATAATTTTAATAATTTTTATTACGACAAATTTTATTATTTAAAATTCTAATTTCATGTAATATATAATTTAATAATTTTTACAATAAAAAAATTCATTATTTTACGTCATATTTTCATGAAATCCATTCCAAATAATTACGAGGATAAATGTCCAAATAGTTGGCGGATATGATAATTTATTATATTTAGACTAATAGGGAGTTCAACTCAACATGTGGACCATTAGTTTATATTAGGTTAGTCCAACAACAGTGCGACTCGTGTTCATCACAACAAATACAAAAGTACATGTAATCATTTTTCCCATCAAAAAATATATGTGAAAACTTTCCTTTTGTGCATGCTAGTGCTCGAATATGTCCGTTGCTGCAACTTTGTACACTAATGTCACCATCTAATTAACACTTTTGGTACATTTAGTATGGCATTAGGTCCATTACTAGAAATATGTGCACTAATTTATGTCGCACAAGTACATGACATATTATATATTTTCCACATTCTTTTGTCGCTGTAATTTTTTTTTTTTTTATATATTTCTTGGACCCACATTTTGTTTTTCAGGATACAAAATTAATATTGGACTTTGACACTTGGCTGCTTTTGTCTGCTATAAAGTCACATGCAAAGCATTCGATTGTAGAAAAGGGTTTTGGTTAGGTTTAGTTTGGTTATTGTTGAATTGAAAAGCATGGGCTGTGATTTGACAATTGAGATAAATATGCGAAGAAAAAAAAAAAAAATTGATCTTGCTAATAGTAATTTTTAAATAAACAAGTTAATATATTTTTTATTAAAAAGATTAGTTATATCTAATCTAAATTTTTCAGTTTATTTAACTAAAATAATAAATAAGTTCAACTTAAAAATTGAGCAGTTAAGCATTGTTTAGTTTGTAAATAAATAAGCTGGACAATTATAATTTATAAGTTGCAACCAAATAAGTTGTAATAGAAATAAAATAAAAAAGTGTTGCCTAATAATCAGAATATGAATTGTGTGACTCATTAGAATTTTGAAAATGATAATGGTGTGCAATCGTCGACACACTGCTCCTCTTTGTATATGTTATAGTGTGTAAAATATTCCTCTTTGTATAGGTTAATTCATTGCTTTCATATTATTCATATGAAGATTATTTCCATGCAAATATCTAAGCTCTTTTCTAGTGTCAAGGTAATAAATAAAGATTTTAACCAAAAAACGCTCTTCTCACTTGGGTTATACATTCGAACTAACAAATACAAATTAACTTTTTAAATTGGATATCAATGAGACTTTAACCCATAATTTTTAATTGTTCTAATACTATTTACATAATAACTCATCACACAATATTAAATGAACTCATTTATATTAACGAATGGAACACATTATATATCATGTTAATTTATTATATTTAGTGGATGTGGGAATAATTCAATAGTATGACTAATAGGAAAAGTTAGAGTTGATAAATATAATGATTTATGTATATCTATATAATTTCTCCTACAAAAAAATTAACAAATAAAATTTAAGTTGCTTGATTCATATTCTTCATAGCATCATCCCTCTGTCGAAGTTGATTGTCTGCCATCCATGAAAAAATTAATGATTGATATTAAAATACTTAAATTTAAATTATTTTTAATTTTAATCGTTAATTTCTAATCAAACAATCTTGGACCGAATGCATGACTACAAAGGATGTTTGGTAGACCCCCGGATCCTAAGAAATTCAACTCACAAAACCTAATTTCCAATAAATAAAAAGTTGGCGTGTAGGCTCCCCTTAAAAATGTGTGAAAACACATTTTTGGAACCAGTTTCAGAAAACAGGTGGGGGAAAATTATGAGTTTATGACATGAAAAAAAGCAATAGAGAAACAAGGAGAGAATAAAGGAGACAATTTTTTGGACAAAGCGATGATTCAAGCATAGAAAGGACAACTCCTTTTTTGAGAAACACTGTTGAACCAACGCGGCAAGAACCTGGAAAGAAGAAATTGCAAAAATTTAGAAACTAAAAATAATCCTCAGATTCTGGGAATGATTAGGACCTCTCCCTAGGAATAACAATTATACATTTCCATGTGACCTTTGCCACGTGACGTGTCACATGCTGTTTCTTACTCTAACTAAAAAAAAAATACTAATACTAATAGTAGTAATAATAATAATAACTAAATAGGAGGAGTATTTGAAAATGATTTTTGATATTTTTTATTTTGGTAACATGGGGAGCTAAACGCTGTGAAGAAAGAGACTAACTAGTATTTGAAAAGGATAATTACTGTTTTTGCTTCCGTAAATAGAGATCTAATCGTCAAAAATAAATTTTCAAGGACCAATTGCTCGGGTAACCGAGTTCTCTAAAACTAGCCTTGGACGAATCGACACTGGAGGATCCTTCATTTCAATCAAGTTCACGGTTTGTCCCAATTTATTCTATATATTTTTTTGATTATTCAAAGTATGGTAGGCGAAAAATGTAAAAAGCTTTTGATACACTTCTCATTAGCCTGCCAATATGTCATTAGAACAAGCATCTGAAAAAGGGTCATTTTTACTACATATATCCATATATGCATGAAAAAATAGGGGAGAGAAAATTTAGTCTCATATTTATTTATTAACATTAAATTTTGTTGCATATATGCATATAGAAAAACTTCACCCTCTGAAAAATAAGGGTATAGTGGAGGTTATTTGCTTAGTTTTACACGTGGGCCTAAGTGTGGAAGGTGGGCTACTTAAACCCCATATTCGTAGAGAAATAAATAGCGATGGGCCATAATTGATAGAGCAAGCTCATCGGATAAGACTATGACACAAGTTCGATGGGAAAAGGAAAACGAAAGGATGTGGAACTAAGATAAGTAAAAGCCAATGGAGCCTTCTCGGCTTGTTTGGTTGTAATTTATAAGCTCTAATTTTTCAATTTTTTACCTATAAGCTGGAAAGTATTTGACTACTCAGTTTAAAAGTTGAACTTATTTGTTATTTTAATCTAAATAAATTGAAAATTTTAACTTACGAATTACTACGATTGTGTTGATGGCATGTGTGGTCGGCCAGACGATGGATGACTTGTGTGAATCTATCTTCACTATAAAAGCAATATTAGTTTCAACCATAGTTATTGAAAATACCGATTTCTGGTGGGAAACACGTTTTCAGTCCTAAGTCAACACTCCAAATTTTTTTAAAGGAAAATGCATAGTAAACATATAGGAAACTCATCGGAAACATGTGGAAAACGTTTCCGAAACTTAAATGTTACACATAGAAAACTCACGGAAAACGACAAGAAAACATTACGAATACTAGTAGGAAATATATAAAAATTTTGATGAATGCATATTCATACAAAATTATATAAAAATCAATAAAAAATAGTGTTTTTAGTACTTTTATGCTAAAATATTTTTT
>MKEJ01043265.1:0-16942 GCA_001753735.1 Embelia ribes | reverse complement strand
ACTCAAAATCAAATCAAAACAAACCCAAGAAGTTTAGGAGTAGTTTAATTTAGCAAACTGCGTGGTCTAGATTGAAATCGTTGAAATTGAATTGCAAATTAGAGTGATTTTAAGTATTTTCGAGATCAGTAAGAGTTTTTGAGTTTAACACTCGGTACTTATCGAGATAAGCCTACACCGTTCCCTAGTGTACTTGTTAGATTATAAATCTACATGTTTAAAGAGCAATCATGTACCATAACTTTAAAATATGGTATTAAATATGCCTGTATAATACAATTTTATTTTTACCGTACCATATTTTTTATTAACTATGAAGAGTTTCAAAATATAAGGGTACTGTATAATTCCATTAAAAAGGTTATCAAGGAAAACTAATTAATTATTCTTGTATACTTACTTTATCATGTTTGGTGAAATAGTTGTTGGAGACTGTAATTGCAGTGGAAGCTTGGATAACATCAATAAGGCCATCAGCACAATTTGAGAGAAAGCAATGATCAATCCAAATATTTGATGATGAAAAAATACTAATTGCATCGCCATCGGACCTAAGTCGATGGCCCAAATGTATTGGGCTACTCCTCACTAAGCCCGGCCCACCCGGCTTGCAATTATATACACTAATCCCATGTATAATCACATTCTTAACATCTTGTATAGTTATACAAGCCCCATTTGCAATTTCAACTTTTGCCCCTCTCCCATCTATGGTCTTGTAACTATTCACCATGAGCTCTTTCTCTAGGGTTATGCTTATGTCCCTAGCAAATGTTATCCATAGTGGTTGTACTTGGATAGCGCCGTATCTAAGGGTTCCAGGTTGAGGGTCGACAGGATCGTCGGAAGGGTCTGTGACTACGTATATAGCCCCATTTTTACCTCCAATGGCGTCTTTGCCAAAACCTACAGCACAATCTGCTAATGTGCGACGACTGGATGCCCAATTAGAATTCCCACGCCAACATGAGTCGATAGCATTTACAATTTTGGTCTTGTGTATGTAAGGACTAATAGGTAAATATTTGAAGTATGATGACTGTACAATTTGAAAATTCGAAGTTAGAATAATTATAAGACTAAAAATCAATGGGAGAGAGAATTGGGAGGCCATTGTAAGGGAATATAGAAAATAGGGACATTTATACAAGGTGGTATCCATGACCTATAGGGGAACTTATTATTGGCTTTTATTTTTATATTTTTAGTATACTTTTGAAAAGTTTTTTAGTGAATTATATGAGACGTGAGGGCAAGAGCTGGATTTATTAATTCGAATCTATATAAGGACCTGGTCCTTGACGAGGTGACGACTAACCGAGGATTCTAAATATATTTATGGAATAAAACTTATTTTAGTGGGTGTGGAGAAAATCAAATCTTCCGATATGGATTAAAATATAATCTCATTTTTTCTTGAAATATAACCAACTGACCTATGGTACAAGTGTCCAATATAAGTATACATGAGTGATTTGTTACAACATAAATTTCCTAAAATTATAATGTCTGTATGGTGTGATCGGTTATGCAATCCGCTAACTGGTAAAATATTTTTCTAACTAGCATGTCTGGATACATAATGTATGTTAGTGTGAAAATCCGTGCGTTGCATGAGGAAATGTGTAGATCAATTTATTTCACTTTATGCATAAACAAACAAAATTTATATGGAAGCTGGAATATTATTCAAGTGATGAGAAAGATATAATATTTATATGAAAAAAAGATGGGAAAGAAAGGATGAATTTATACATGCATGTATGTAAAAACTCTATAAATATTCAGTGAATGGGCGTTCATTTCTTTGGAGTATAACGGTATAAATACTGCCTTTATGCACCTACAAATTATCACATGTAATTAATAAATTTTTCAATTTTCTACAGAATCAACTTTTATTTATTTACAATAGAGAATTTTCATGTGTCCATAATTTTTTCAATGTAACTTATGTGTGTTATCATGTGCAATATTTTCATTCTTTAAATTCATTAAATTTAATTTATTTTTAGTATATTATTTAAAGGTGTACAAATGTCAAGTAATTAGGGGCGATATTTGGCGTAATATGACTCTTAGACTCTCTTTTTAGCTTATTATATATGATGCATATATGTCAGGTAAAACATGTCATGCATGTAACACTTGTGTAAAAATTTTGTATCATATATGATCTAAAACAGCCTCAGATATTCTATATACAGAATTTACTAAATCCACTTGATACCATTTTATCTCGATTCTAAATTAGTTTTAGGCCTAAGTTAATAAATATTCATATTTAATTTGTTTAAGGAATCAAATAATTTGCCTAATTGCATAAACGTTTTTTTCCCCTTGTTATTGCTTTCCATTTAAACAATAAGACATCAATTATCAGATAAATTGGTTACCTTTCATTTTGTCATGTCTCGTAACTTTATTTTTATTTCTGTCTTTTGATTTCTCATTCTTCACATTTTATACAATTTTATTCTGAGCCGTGATTTTTCGACGAGGATTATTGCAAAAACCAAAGGTACGAAAGTTATAGGCTAGTTGATCGAGTTCAGTTGATAGATTTTAGACTAAAGGAATTTAGTTGTGGTTTTTTTTTTTGTTGTCAAAAAAATAAGAGGTTTTATTAAAGTATAAAAGTCAAGGGCTTAGCCCTTACAACAAACTCAACCAAAAAGATTCAAAATCTAAATCTGGAATTGCCGCTCTTATATATCCATTTGATAACAACTCCACATTTTGGCTTTGGGGAGTAGGCTTTTGGCTTTAACTTTCTGAATTGGAATTTTGAAATTCTCCAAAACAACTCTTTGATCAAATTTTAACACCTGTTTTGGCTTAAGATTTAAATAGATTTCCCTAGGCCATCTGGTAACCTTTGAGATCACACCTTTGATATTCGTATCGATTCCTTCAAATTTGTTTTGACATTTACTCAACCAAATTTCCCAAAGAATAAGAAATGGAGCAAGAGAAGCAAGTTGCATACCAAAACAACAACTTATCCTTCCAATGCATATCAATACCACAGGAAATTCCAAATACTTTACCGAATTGTTTCCAAATTTGTAGAGCAAAATCACTGCCAAAAAGATGATCAATTGTATCTGTACTTGGGGAAAGACAACAGGAACATTTCGAAGTATATATATAATGTTGAATAAAAGTATATTATACCAAAAAGATGATCTATTGTATATGTAGTTTTGGGTATAACTCCTTTTTTCCCATTAACGTTCCCACACAATACAAGTATCCTATGTTGAATGAAAGTTCTAAATATAAATTTGAGAAAAAGAAAGGTATAAATTCACATTTTAGACATTTCTTGTTCCTTTTTCTATTATTCAATGCTTAATACTAAGGTTGTGCTCAGTGTCAGGATTTGTCATGAAAAATATGATAAAAAAATGTTATTTTTACATTCATAATTTTTTGTAAAAAGATTTTAATTTCTTTCCGTTGCATTTTCACACAGAAAGTCCTTACACAAAAAGGAACGTAAAAGATTGTGATCCAAATCATATTTAGCTTACTAATACAATTATTCTAGAAGTTAATATTTGTCAATAGTAATAATGTATTGTAAAAAGGACGTATTAGGGACAAAAATGGATGTACCAACTATTATTTTTAATGTTTAAGCTCTTTTGTCCACAAAAATCTTTATATCCCCCTGTAATTCAATGAGCTGTGTGTAAATGAAATTCAATATTAATTAAGCGTAAGTTAGGCTTTTGAAGAATATTTAAAACCTGTGTCATACAAACAAACAAAAGAGACATATAAAAAATGGTTTCTACACAATTAGGCAAGTCATAGNTAGTAAATATTAATTTTTCTCACCAATATTTTAGAATTTTTATGCACCAGCGAGATCTTTGATAAATGACTCATGCACAGGTTGTGGTCCGCTGTGTCCGCTAATACATTCGTGTACCTGTGTTACATGGTCGCCACTGCTCCTTGCGAAAAAATTGATTCTGAAAAATAGTTGGAATATTTGAATTTTGGCTCATAATATATTACGTGAGTATTTTCAGATTATTAGTTAATCCTGATACTATGATTTATGTCGCGTAACTTTTAACATGCATTCTTATCAAGAAGAGAAGAAGTGGAAATAAGAATTCACAATTGGGGTTTTTGTGCAAAGGAAACACTTTCCCTAGCTTCTTAAAATAACAAATGGAGCAAAACGAACTAAATTTTTCACTTTGCATTTGGTGTTAGAGCAGAATAGCTCCCACTTTGAATACGTGAATAGATACAGCTGCCTCTTTATATCTGAGTCGAATCATTCGACAGGCAAATTTTTCGCCATTAATGAAAATTCAAGCTTTTATTTATTTTGGTAGATTGGAAGCCATATATTTGTCCGGCAAAACCCTAATTATAGAGAACCCCTGTATCAAAACCTTAATTAGTCATCACCGTCTCGTTCTTCTTATTTTTCCAAATTGTGTATCGATCGATGAGATTGTCATTTAAAATAAAAAAGAATCACTTGTTTCATATGTAATGCCACTCGTTGGCAGAAATGCGTAGGGACTTACGCTTTGGGGCAAGGAAGAATCCACTCATGGACAAATCGTTAAGTTCGGTTCAGGCTCTGCTCGCTTAGCATCAAAACTAACCTTTCATCTAACAACAATATATAGTTGACGAATTTTCAGACTTATAATATTATGAACATAGTCTATTGATTTATAATAGTATGAACACACCAAGATTATATATATGGTTAGTTTGACGAACTTTGTTGAGAACTTCAGTCACATAAGTTCATGATCTTGACGACTTCTGGGAGCGAAGCTCTCAACAAAAATACGAACCTTAGTATTCCCGTAAACGTGAAATGATTTATTAACAAATGCATATTTTGATACATAGAACGTATAAACAAACGAATAAGGTGACATGGGAAAGACCCATCGCACCCTGATGGCTTTCCTTTATTACTCACTCATACAATAATAAAAATACAATTACTTGAAACAACAAATCAATTTGGATTTAATTAAAGAACAACAAATCATGTCCTGATCCGTCTTCAAGCATAGCTGCACATTCCATATGAACAAGAAAACCCTTTCTTGCACTTGTTGTTACAACTCCCACAATGCTTTTTGTCCGACCTAGGGTTTACGCACTTGCCATTGCAGCAAATCTCCGAATAGTTGCACTTTTTCCCACACATTCCACAGTTTAGACGGTCCGTTTTAACATTCACACATTTCTTCTTGCAGCAATCTGGCCCGGGGCTACCTTTGATGTGGCAAACCCGAGGATACTTATTGCACGTCATTACGCCACGTGTCTCATTTTTCTTGGCAAGTAATCTTCTAGTTCCTCGGTTTGAGGTTGTTTCTTGATATTCCGAGTATGGAATATCATCATTCTCGAGTTCATTCAAAGCCTCTTCCTCCTCGAAAGATAAATCATCGTCCTCATTCGGTGTAGCGTTGAGAGAGATGACTAATGCCATAAGCATGGCCAACAAGAATAAAATCCTTAGTGATTTCATTTTTGCGAAGCTATAGAAAGGGAGAAATATATAAGGATTTGAATGTTTATTTGGTGGAGAACTTGGCTAATGAGAAGGGTATTTATAGGTAAATTTGAGTTTGGTAAAAGACCTTTATTAGATACAGATTCATATGGTTTTCGTGTATGTATGTAATATTATAATAGTGGGTGGTCGTATTCAAATCTACGGCTAAGTAAAAAAAAAGTTGGGCACTTTTAGAAATAATACACTAGCACCCCAAGTTGGGGAACAAGATTAGAGTTAGTCAAATATAAAAATGTTCTATATAGTTAAGCAAGAAATCATGCTAATTAAATGATGTACTGAATGATTATCAAATTTTGGTATATTGTGTCATGCGTGCGCTAATCACAAATGTATCAAAAATTAGGGACGGCCTTCAAAAAAGTATTTCTAACTATAATTTTGTAGATGTTGAGTAATCTATGCGATTCAAGCTATTGTAAAAACTACCCATTGATGAGAAATATCTAACTAGGACGAAATGTTAAAAAGGAAGGCGTTTTAACGTTAAAACAGCTAAGTTAGTTTAAAGTTTTATTTGATTAACCAATATTTCATGTAAATCTAGTAATCTTCATTTATAAGCATATATACAGTTATTATGTTCACAGGGAAACAAGAAGCCGCATATCTTATTTGGTACAAAAATGAATTTCTTTGGCGATGATTTAATTTTCTTGAAGATTAAGAAAAAAGATGCTCAGTGAAACCAAAATACTTTCTCAAAATATAATTATGGACTGTTTGGTGATGTTAGGGATTACATACAATAAGAATAAGGACTAGCCGTATAATTTCTATTGTTGTAAAGTATTTCTATTTGTATATATATAAAATTATAAATAATGGTTTGTTGTCCGTAACTAAAGTACAAAATTGTGACTAATATTCCTTAATTGTAGTGGGGGCATTTTAAAGCTAATCTTAAACTTAATAAATTAGGCACGTAGCCCACTAATCAAGACCTTAACTAGTATCAAGATGTTAAAGAAGACAAAACCAAAATAAGTATTTAAGAAAAAATATATAAAAGAACATAGGAAAATAATGAGAAACCGTCGTACATTCTATAAATTCAATGGTTGGACTTAATAAACAGTTATAGGCGCACTCAAGAGTTTACATAAGACAAATTTAGTTCTGACCTGTATATATTTATTGAATATAAATTCTACATTTTTAACCATTAGGGTTTAACCCTTTTTTATTTTAGCCTGAATGTAGAATATGCGGTAACCCTGTTTTATTTTTTTTCTAATTAACTCCTGGTTTATTTTCTTGAAATGGAATGGAAAATGATTTTTTATTATGCAAAAAATATCATTTTAATTTAAAGTAGTACTCCCTCATATGGTAGTTCCGTCCGTTCGATTCCCATTCTTACTCAAACTTAATTCTTACATTCTTAATATATATTTAACCATTCTTTTAGCCCCATAAATTAAAGTGATTTAGTTATTCTTAATCACATGTGCTAGGATGACGGGTGAATATTACATTAATGGTCATCATATTTTTTTCTAACTTTCATTTCGTGAACGTGTCTTTCTCATAGTCATTGCAATAACTAACTCTTTAATATTCATGAACCTACAACTTTGGTCTTTTGGTCTAATGCACAAAATTTTCACATTCCAAGATCTGGAAGAGTCTAATGTATGAAATATTAACCCTGTTTTTAAATAAGTTGTTTTCAACTGAACCAACCCGTGACCTACAAGTCGCAATGGAGGCGTGCATAATCTCAACTTATATAAATTCAAGCTAAAGTTTTAAATATCATCAATATCAATTTTAGGAGATATTGAGTATGGAGCAGCTATGATAATCAAATTTCATATAAACATCAAGCCATCTCCACAACAACAATGGTGAAGGCCGTTTTGTTCGCAATTTGTGCCAATTGGGCACTGGATTAGGCTTCAGGGTCTTAGGATTTAACTAGGATTAGGGTAGGTTTTGGACGTTAATTAATCTTCTTTAAGGTAGATTTGTGTAATGATGCAATATATGATTTGTGTATTTCATCATAGAAACCAGGAAAAAAAAAGGTATTGGGATCTTTGGCAGGAAATTTAGTTAAAAATCAAAAAATGGGCATGAAATTTATATATGTAATCGAAATCCTCTTTTACAAATGGAACATTTATGGCATATCTCATAATTGAATATTTGGTTTCTATCAATTACAAAATTGCAAATACTTAAACGACTAATCAATTTTTTTTAACAACTAATCAATTTGAATTTAATTAAAGAACAACAAATCATGTCCTGATCCGTCTTCAAGCATAGCTGCACATTCCATATGAACAAGAAAACCCTTTCTTGCACTTGTTGTTACAACTCCCACAATGCTTTTTGTCCGACCTAGGGTTTACGCACTTGCCATTGCAGCAAATCTCCGAATAGTTGCACTTTTTCCCACACATTCCACAGTTTAGACGGTCCGTTTTAACATTCACACATTTCTTCTTGCAGCAATCTGGCCCGGGGCTACCTTTGATGTGGCAAACCCGAGGATACTTGTTGCACGTCATTACACCTCGTGTCTCATTTTTCTTGGCAAGTAATCTTCTAGTTCCTCGGTTTGAGGTTGTTTCTTGATATTCCGAGTATGGAATATCATCAGTCTCGAGTTCATTCAAAGCCTCTTCCTCCTCGAAAGATAAATCATCGTCCTCATTCGGTGTAGCGTTGAGAGAGATGACTAATGCCATAAGCATGGCCAACAAGAATAAAATCCTTAGTGATTTCATTTTTGCGAAGCTATAGAAAGGGAGAAATATATAAGGATTTGAATGTTTATTTGGTGGAGAACTTGGCTAATGAGAAGGGTATTTATAGGTAAATTTGAGTTTGGTAAAAGACCTTTATTAGATACAGATTCATATGGTTTTCGTGTATGTATGTAATATTATAATAGTGGATGGTCGTATTCAAATCTACGGCTAACTAAAAAAAAGTTAGGCACTTTTAGAAATAATACACTAGCACCCCAAGTTGGGGAACAAGATTAGAGTTAGTCAAATATAAAAATGTTCTATATAGTTAAGCAAGAAATCATGCTAATTAAATGATGTACTGAATGATTATCAAATTTTGGTATATTGTGTCATGCGTGCGCTAATCACAAATGTATCAAAAATTAGGGACGGCCTTCAAAAAAGTATTTCTAACTATAATTTTGTAGATGTTGAGTAATCTATGCGATTCAAGCTATTGTAAAAACTACCCATTGATGAGAAATATCTAACTAGGACGAAATGTTAAAAAGGAAGGCGTTTTAACGTTAAAACAGCTAAGTTAGTTTAAAGTTTTATTTGATTAACCAATATTTCATGTAAATCTAGTAATCTTCATTTATAAGCATATATACAGTTATTATGTTCACAGGGAAACAAGAAGCCGCATATCTTATTTGGTACAAAAATGAATTTCTTTGGCGATGATTTAATTTTGTTGAAGATTAAGAAAAAAGATGCTCAGTGAAACCAAAATACTTTCTCAAAATATAATTATGGACTGTTTGGTGATGTTAGGGATTACATACAATAAGAATAAGGACTAGCCGTATAATTTCTATTGTTGTAAAGTATTTCTATTTGTATATATATAAAATTATAAATAATGGTTTGTTGTCCGTAACTAAAGTACAAAATTGTGACTAATATTCCTTAATTGTAGTGGGGGCATTTTAAAGCTAATCTTAAACTTAATAAATTAGGCACGTAGCCCACTAATCAAGACCTTAACTAGTATCAAGATGTTAAAGAAGACAAAACCAAAATAAGTATTTAAGAAAAAATATATAAAAGAACATAGGAAAATAATGAGAAACCGTCGTACATTCTATAAATTCAATGGTTGGACTTAATAAACAGTTATAGGCGCACTCA
The DNA here is from genome assembly GCA_001753735.1 of Embelia ribes. Lineage (NCBI taxonomy): Eukaryota > Viridiplantae > Streptophyta > Magnoliopsida > Ericales > Primulaceae > Embelia > Embelia ribes. The sequence continues at coordinate 7,489 of MKEJ01043265.1, read as the reverse complement.
AGAGTTTACATAAGACAAATTTAGTTCTGACCTGTATATATTTATTGAATATAAATTCTACATTTTTAACCATTAGGGTTTAACCCTTTTTTATTTTAGCCTGAATGTAGAATATGCGGTAACCCTGTTTTATTTTTTTTCTAATTAACTCCTGGTTAATTTTCTTGAAATGGAATGGAAAATGATTTTTTATTATGCAAAAAATATCATTTTAATTTAAAGTAGTACTCCCTCATATGGTAGTTCCGTCCGTTCGATTCCCATTCTTACTCAAACTTAATTCTTACATTCTTAATATATATTTAACCATTCTTTTAGCCCCATAAATTAAAGTGATTTAGTTATTCTTAATCACATGTGCTAGGATGACGGGTGAATATTACATTAATGGTCATCATATTTTTTTCTAACTTTCATTTCGTGAACGTGTCTTTCTCATAGTCATTGCAATAACTAACTCTTTAATATTCATGAACCTACAACTTTGGTCTTATGGTCTAATGCACAAAATTTTCACATTCCAAGATCTGGAAGAGTCTAATGTATGAAATATTAACCCTGTTTTTAAATAAGTTGTTTTCAACTGAACCAACCCGTGACCTACAAGTCGCAATGGAGACGTGCATAATCTCAACTTATATAAATTCAAGCTAAAGTTTTAAATATCATCAATATCAATTTTAGGAGATATTGAGTATGGAGCAGCTATGATAATCAAATTTCATATAAACATCAAGCCATCTCCACAACAACAATGGTGAAGGCCGTTTTGTTCGCAATTTGTGCCAATTGGGCACTGGATTAGGCTTCAGGGTCTTAGGATTTAACTAGGATTAGGGTAGGTTTTGGTTAATCTTCAATTAAAGTTAAGGTAGATTTGTGTAATGATGCAATATATGATTTGTGTATTTCATCATAGAAACCAGGAAAAAAAAAGGTATTGGGATCTTTGGCAGGAAATTTAGTTAAAAATCAAAAAATGGGCATGAAATTTATATATGTAATCGAAATCCTCTTTTACAAATGGAACATTTATGGCATATCTCATAATTGAATATTTGGTTTCTATCAATTACAAAATTGCAAATACTTAAACGACTAATCAATTTTTTTTAACAACTAATCAATTTGAATTTAATTAAAGAACAACAAATCATGTCCTCATCAGTATTCAAGCATAGCTGCACATTCCGTACGAACACGAAAACCCTTTCTTGCACTTGTTGTTACAACTCCCACAATGCTTTTTGTCCGACCTAGGGTTTACGCACTTGCCATTGCAGCAAATCTCCGAATACTTGCACTTTTTCCCACACATTCCACAGTTTAGACTGTCCATCTTAACATTCACACATTTCTTCGTGCAGCAATCTGGCCCGGGGCTACCTTTGATGTGGCAAACCCGAGGATACATGTTGCACGTCATTACACCTCGTGTCTCATTTTTCTTGGCAAGTAATCTTCTAGTTCCTCGGTTTGAGGTTGTTTCTTGATATTCCGAGTATGGAATATCATCATTCTCGAGTTCATTCAAAGCCTCTTCCTCCTCGAAAGATAAATCATCTTCCTCATTCGGTATAGCAGAGAGAGAGATGACTAATGCCATAAGCATTGCCAACAAGAATAAAATCCTTAGTGATTTCATTTTTGCGAAGCTATAGAAAGGGAGAAATATATAAGGATTTAAATGTTTATTTGGTGGAGAACTTGGCTAATGAGAAGGGTATTTATAGGTAAATTTGAGTTTGGTAAAAGACCTTTATTAGATACAGATTCATATGGTTTTCGTGTATGTATGTAATATTATAATAGTGGATGGTCGTATTCAAATCTACGGCTAACTAAAAAAAAGTTAGGCACTTTTAGAAATAATACACTAGCACCCCAAGTTGGGGAACAAGATTAGAGACAGTAGAATATAAAAATGTTCTATACAATTAGGCAAGAATTCATGCTAATTAAATGATGTATTGAGTGATTATCGAAATTCCCTATAATGTGCCAAGCACTTATAATTACAAATGAACCCCAATGGGTCGGCTCAGTGGTCGAATGACCTGTACTTATGACTTCAGGCATGAGGTGGGGAGTTCGATTCACATGGGTTGCACTTGGGACCACGCCTCCTAGCTTGCTAGGCTGAATCCTGGTCCGTGTTGGGAATTATCATGGGTGCAAGGCATTGGACCATATGAATTAGTCGGACGGCACAAGCCGAAATATCTAACTAGGATGAAATGTTAAAAAGGGAGACGTTTTAATATTAAAACAGCTAAGCTAGTTTAAAGTTTTATTTGATTAGCCAATATTTCATGTAAATCTTATAATCCTCACTTATAAGCATACATACAATTACTATGCTCACAGGGAAAATAGACTAAGAGTGGAAAAACTAGGTTATAACTTTCTCTACGAGGAACTAAAAACAAGAAGCGACATAAATTATTTCGTACAAAAACTAATTTCTTTGGCGATGATTTAATTTTCTTGAAGATTAAGAAAAAAGATGCTCAGTGAAACCGAAAAACTTATCTCAAAATGTAATTAGGTGACGTTAGTAATATAGATACTAAGATCAAGGACTAGCCATATAATTTCTATTCCTCTAGATTGTTATCCGAGCTAAAAAATTGTGACTAATATTCCTCTAATTAATTGTAGTGGAGGTATTTTAAAACTATTCCTACACTTAATAAATTAGGCACGTAGCCCACTAATCAAGACCTTATCTAGTATCAAGAAGTTAAAGAAGACAAAACCAACATGAGTATTTAAGAAAAAATATATATTAAAAAAAAAAGGAAAAGAATAAGAAACCGTAGTACATACTATAAATTCAATGGTTGGACTTAATAAACAGTTATAGGCGCACTTAAGAGTTACATAAGACAAATTTAGTTCTGACTTGTATTTATTTATTAAATATAAATTTTACATTTTTAACTATTAGTCTGACCTATGGTTTGCAGTGGACTCTCAGAGTCAAAATAGTAGCCTAATAAACGAATAAATATTTAAAATTGCTGACGTGGAGATCAAGTTATTTTAGCCTGAATGTAGGATATACGGTAACCCTATTTTATTTTTTTTCTAATTAACTCCTGGTTTATTTTCTAGAAATGGAATGGAAAATAATTTTTTTATTATGCAAAAAATATCATTTTAATGTAAAGTAGTACCGTCCCATGTATTAAAGTGATCTAGTTGTTACTCAATCCTTAATTTCGCAATATATATTTAACAATTGTTTCAGCCCCATGTATTAAAGTGATCTAGTTATTTTTAAATTTTTTTAAATCTAGTTATTCTTTCTTTTTTTTCTTTTTTACTTTTTTGATAATCAGTAATCTAGTTGTTCTTAATCACATGTGCTAGGATGACGAGTGAATATTACACCGATGGTCCACGTATTATTTTGTAACTTTCATTTTGTGAACATATCATTCTCATAGTCATTGCAACAACTAACTCTTTAATATTCCTCTCTCGGAGAGATTAAAGCTAAATGTCGATGGTTCATCATTTGGAAACCCTAGCTTTGCAGGATGTGGGGGGCTATTAGAAACGATAACGGTGAGCTGGTTTGTGGGTTTTATGTGTTTATTTGTCGAAGATCAAATACCAGGGCAGAAGTTAAGGCTTTGCTATATGGATTGCAACTGTGTTATATGCTTAGTTTTAGTAATGTTGATGTGGAATATGATTCTATGATGCTAGCTATTCAATTGGTGAAATAAGACATATTTGCCTTCTTTATTGCATGCCTAAGATTAGGATATCAGGGGTGGCTCCAAAACTTGGCCAGAGATGTCACCCGAATCCCCTGGCTAATTTTTTTTATTATATATATATAAATATTAGATTTGAACCCACTAAAATGCAACTTTAAACCCATAGTTTTAAGTCTACTCTTTTAAACCCACCAATTAAATTTCTGTAAGATATATGGTATTTAAGTTTTTTATTGACACCACTGATAAAAATTTCTAGAATCGTCACTGGAAGATATAGTGGTTCTAAAGGATTGGTTGGGTGTGAGATTTAAACATGTTTATAGAAAACAAAATGGGCTTGCTGATTCTTTGGCAAAACATGGAGCAATGGGGAATACATCCTGTGTTTTTGAGCAAAGGGCACTTTTAGATTTTAATTGATGCTATTCTGGAATGGTTTGTAGTTTTGATTTGTTTTGTATGGATGTAAACTTCTTTGGTTTGATGAATAAATGTTAAGTTTCTTCAAAAAAAAACTCTTTAATATTCATGAACCTACAACTTTGGTCTTTATAATGGATCAGCGTTAAACCTTCTCCCAGATCAAAGGGACAAATAAGGACTTTTTAAACCATAACTACGATAATGAAAGCCGATATGTTTTCAATTTGCGCCGATGGTCCCTGGATTAGTCTTTGGGCTATTTGGATTTAACTAGGATTAGGGTAGGTTTTGGACGTTAATTAATCTTCTATTAAAGTTATGGTTTTTGTTTTGGGTGTTTTGAGAAGTATTTTTCCCCCTAAAGAAGGCCTATTTGTTAATTCTTTTCTCTACAATATTTCTATGGTCTCTTTTACGTGTTTGGACCTGAAAGGTAATAGAACTTTAGGCAAATGATTTGTGTAATGATGCAATATGTGATTTGTATATTTCATCATCGAAACCCAAAAAAAAAAAAAAAAGTATTGGAATTTAGCTAAAAGTCTAAAAATGGGCATGAATTTTATATCTATAATTGAAACCCTCTTTTACAAATAGAACATTTATGGCAAATCTCATTATTGAATATTTGGTTTCAATCAATTACAAAATTACAAATACTTAAATTTTTTAACAACTAATCAATTTGAATTTAATTAAAAAACAACAAATCATGTCCTCATCTATCTTCAAGCATAGCTGCACATTCCATATGAACAAGAAAATCCTTTCTTGCACTTGTTGTTACAGCTCCCACAATGTTTTTTGTCCGACCTAGGGTTTACGCACTTGCCATTGCAGCAAATCTCCGAATAGTTGCACTTTTTCCCACACATTCCACAGTTTAGACGGTCCGTTTTAACATTCACACATTTCTTCTTGCAGCAATCAGGCCCGGGGCTACCTTTGACGTGACAAACCCGAGGATACTTGTTGCACGTCATTACGCCACGTGTCTCAGTTTTCTTGGCAAGTAATCTCCTAGTTCCTCCATTTGAGGTTGTTTCTTGATATTCCGAGTATGGAATATCATCGTTCTCGAGTTCATTCAAAGCCTCTTCCTCCTCAATAGATAAATCATCGTCCTCGCTTGGTGTAGCGGAGAGAGAGATGACTAATGCCATAAGCATGGCCAACAAGAATAAAATCCTTAAAAACTTCATATTTGTGTGTGTTAATTAATTAGAGAGAGAAAGAGAGAGAGATGAGGAATTGAATGTTTATTAATTTGGTGGAGAACTTGGATGACAACAAGGGTATTTATAGGTGAAAATAAGTTTGGTGAAACACCTTAATTATATATTAATTTGATAGAGTTTCATATGGTTTGTGTGCATATATATATGCTGATTTTTCAATATTGTAGTAGTGGATGGTCGTATTCAAACCTACGTCTAAGTAAAAGAAAGTTAGGCACTTTTAGAAATAATAATACACTAGCACCCCAAGTTGGCAACGAGGGGAGAACTAGCAAAATATAAAAATATTGCATAAGTTTAAGCAAAATGTCGTGCCAAATGACGTATTATAATGACACTATACAAAATTTGGAATAATATGCCTAACCCGAATCGCAAAAGTTGGAAATCTAAAGACGATCTAATTACATTTATATGCACTATATATGATTTAAGTTATCGTATGATAAGGAATGTGAAGCTAAAACTCTGAGGCTTTTAAACTTTAAACAGCTGAGAAAGTCGTTAGATTTTTATTTGATGCGCCAATATTTTATGTAAATTTATCATCCTGACTTTAATATTTATTATCTTTATGTTCGCAATAGAAAAAGAGACATTTACGAAATACCAAACATAACTGTAAATAATTAAGAGTATATTGTATAATAATACGTGGCATAACTTGTTTATAATGACTATGATTTTTGGTAACAATGTTTTAATTTCATCTTTCAATTTTATTTTTTTCCATTAAACACCTCCAACTTTTTATTATCCGTCAATGTGGTTCATTTGATTAACAGTGTTAGTTACCATTAACTAATACCAAAAAATTAGGTATTTAATAAAAAAAATAAACTTTAAACTTATTTTGTTTTCTCAAACAATTAACTTTTTTTCTTTAATTGTATCGACAGGTGTAATTGTCATGAAGTATTTATGTAGATGTTGATTTCTACTAAATATTGATGTGAATGTATTAGTAATAAATAATTTTTTTAAACACTTAAAAATAATTAATTTATAATATTAACATTCATCCTACAAATTATTATGTATAAGTATAAATTATGAATATTCATATGTTTAATTAAAATAATTATAAGAGAATAGAATTTTTTAAATTGTTATATTCATACTTTTTGGATATTATTATTTTTGGCAATTGATCGACTCAGTTTTAAACAAATTTAACTATCTATTTCAATATTTAAAACTTTTCCTATTTTTAATAAATAATATATTAATTTTATATGGAAATAAATTCTTACTTAATCATAAGTCATCAAGTGCACACCATTTTAACTAACGGTGTTAGATTCCGTTAGTGTGAGAGCACATGTACATTGACAATGAAAATAAAGTCGGAGGACCCAAATGACTGAAATAAAAGTTGGAGGGCCAAATTGACGACCGAGTTAATGTCTCAGGGACTAATAGATAGTTTACCTATGAATTTTTTGGTGACAATAACTTTAATTTTTTTAAAACTAGGCCTTTAATTTAAGAAAGGTGATCCATCAAACCCGAAAACTTATCCCAAATTAGTAACTATAAACAGCCCGTAACTAAACACAAATTCGTGACTAATTAATATCTCAAATTAGGCAGCCCACGTACCAAGACTATTTGCGTCCAAAAGTTTAAGCAGACAAAAAAAAATATGAATATTAAAATAAAATAAAGAAATAAATAAATAAATAATAAAATATATAAAAGAATATACAGAAAGAATAAGAAGCCGTGGAGCATATATATATATATATATACGAAAATACTTAATTATATTCAATGGTTGGACTTGAGAAACCGTTATAGGCGCACTTGGGGTTACATATGACATTTTTTAGTTTTGACTTTGTATTTTTAAATATGAATTCTACATTTAGACACGATATTTGACCTTGCTATGGTTTCCATTTGACTCTTGGAGTCAAAATAGTAGCCTAATAAACGTAGAAGTAATAAAAATTTAATTTAATTCGATGAGGTGGATTGTAGAATCGAATTTGGAATTTTCTATTAGAGCTGAGTCCTTTTATTATATATATATATAGATTAATTTCGTCTTTTTTTCAGTGGTGGATTTTATCAGAAAATTTTAAATTTATA
>MKEJ01043264.1:0-12843 GCA_001753735.1 Embelia ribes | reverse complement strand
TATAAAATGTACTCAATATATCATTTTTCTTAAATTTTAAGGGTCAAGTTTGTTCATTTTTTAAACTCCGATAACATCACTGCTGTAAGAAAAACTATGGAGACAAAAAAGAATTATTGTTAAAATTATGAAGACTTTCTATAATTATCCCTAGCAATATCTTTTGAAAAAAGATATTTTGATAAATGGTAATATATGTGTTTTGTTAAATACATTATTATCCTTATTTGGTTCAAATTATTAAGTAAAATAGTTGTAATTTTGCAATAGTGGTGGGATATTTTTGGATTGTAAAATAGAGAAAATATAGAAGACCTTCACACTTTTAAAATAGAATTAGATAATTAATTCTTTTACTTAGGCTTAATTAACTAAGAAGGAATATGGTAGTGATTAAATTAATTAAAGTCTTTATTTAGATCTTTAATCATTAATCAATTCTTTCATGCGGGTTTAATTAATTAATTAATTAACAAAATATATCTAATCTATACTTGTAAGACCTCTTTGTACAAGAAATTTTTTTCCTTGTAATATAAAGGAATTTTTGTATTTTCAAATCAATTACTAAAAAATATGAAAATTTTATTATCAATATTTTTAATTAAAATTAGTAGTAATAAATTATCCTTACTTTGTAATAATTTTCTTATACCAATTTTGGTACAAAAAAAATTCATGCACAATATATATAAGAAAAAAAGTTTCTGGTATTGAGAGCTACCCATGTTAGTTTTGATGTCACTCACGCTTCTATAATTTTTTCTCTTGTGATGTCCCTTTCTTTAGTCTATTATTATATACGTGACACCTCAACTTCCACGTGGTTAAAGATCCATTATTTAACTAATCTTCTTAATGTTTAATAGGCAGCGAGTACAAGTTTTGGTCACACGAAAAAAAATTCATAAAAAAATTAAATGTAAAAATTATGGGGCTTGACATTTTCTAACAGAGTTCCATACTTTTGTGTTAAAATATTAATATTTTAGAAATTGTGGCCAAATCAGTTTATATATATTTTATAATCTTTTCTCCGAGTAAACACAAATTCAAATTAGAGCAGGATTTTATTTAGAATTGCTTTGGTCAAAACTGCTTGCTATCTTCTGCTCCTGTTCAATATGTGCGGTTCTCTAGAGAAAGTTCAAATTTGCAGAATAGAAATTGGGCACACGTTTAAAATTTTCTAGAAAATCTTAATAAGATGATGGTTCTATGTTTCTTCATTTTAGGATGAATTCATTGAATTTCGCCCTTAATAATAATTTACATGATATATAAACAAGGGTAAAACGCATCCATCAAGTTTTGACCACAATATTGTAGTTGTACAAACTATTTATTGTACAAAATTCGTTTTTAAAATAATTACCAAACCAATATTGATCCAAAAGTTGCAGTTTCAAAAAAGAAATTCTACAAATGAAAAATAAAATATCACAGTTTCAAAATCCAATGTTTATTGTACAAAAATTGAAACTTCACTTTTCAAATAAAAGATAAAATATCACAGTTTCAAAATCCAATTTTTATTGTATACAAAAATTAAAGTTTGTAACTGCGTGTTGTCTGTTCTCTAGAAAAATTACAACTTCAAGCTGCAATTTTTGGAACAACTTTTATTTGGTAATTATTTGAAAAATAATTTTCGTTTGGTAAATATTCTACAAAATGATTTTATATTATTGTGAAAAACTTCGCATCTATATCTTATGAGATTTGCAAAATAGGCACTTAAATCCTGTTAGTTTGGTTAATAGGCATCTAGATCCCCAAACTTTTAAGGGAGATGCACTCACAACCCCTGCCGTTAATTTATCAACATTTTCCGTTTGTTTACCTCTTTAACCATGTGAATTGACCAAAATTGTCAAATTAAGAATCTACAGTGGCCATAACAAAAATTATAGCTTAAATACGACAAAACGCCAAAGAAACTTTGTTAAACTTCCCACATCCAATATTTATAATAAACTCTCATGTTACTTAATGTGCTCCTCTTGCCGAAAGTAGTGGACTATTTTTTAACATAATATCAGATCTTACAATCTTTTTGGCTTGATAACCTAAAATTACTATTTAGTGACAGCCGTTTGCAAAAACCGTTATGTGAACTAGTTGTACTAGGTGACCCACCCTATCTATTTTTCTATTTAGCTTATGCAAAATAAAAAATCATAAATGCCTAAATCCTCCCTATATTCTCTTTATTTCTCCCTTCGCTACCATAATCAATTTTTAATCCATAACTAAAAAATTATGTTTTATCCACCTCAATCTACTGAAAGTATGATTTCTTATGAGCCGATTATTATCAGTTCTCTACCTGTTATTGTTACTAATTTTCTCACATCTACTTACTGTAGGTATGATAAATCTAAGCCATGTTATTATTAGTTTCAAAACGTTCATCCCCCGTTACTTTTCTTTAAATTCAAACCTTAATTTTTGGTTAAAGATTGAAGATTTTGCATTATGGAGTTACAAGTGAATTGTGTAGTTATAAAGTTTTCATATTCAAGATGGACATTATATTTCACCCCATGTTCAACTTGCCGAGGCGTATTAGAGAATATTATTCGAGATTTTAATACATATTAGAATATATTTAGATTTGTTATTATTGGATTTATTTTCTACAAAAATATTTTGTTTCCTAGTTATATTGAGATTTTGATTTTATTATTCTTATATAGATTTGATATAATTTTTAACACTTATTGCGCAAAACTTATCAACTCTAAGCATAGGTGTTACTCAACTCTTTGTTATCACATCTTAAAAGAATTCTCATATTTTTATCATATTTGACATGGTATTGGAACTCAAACCCAAGCATAATATTATGATTGATTATTATTTTATCCGTCCGACTGACGTACTTATTATTAAACTAAGTGTTAAATTTAGCACATCGAATAAACATAATAAATCCCATACTATACTATATAATGCTCATATCCTTGCTCCTAGTGGGTCATTTTAGTTGTGAGTGATGTGATATTATTTAACATGGGTTGCATGAGATTTAACATGGTATCAGAGCTATTTGATCTTTGAGGTTTGCCAAATTAAAATAAATTTTTAATTGGGAAAATTATTGTTGACTCTACCCGTTTACTATCCCACATTGGTTAATACTGTGCTTAAATAATTGTACATGTTTATATGAGTATTCTCCCGTCGCAAATGGTTGCTACAATTATAAATTTAACAAAAATACGTTCACAAATTGGTTAATGGAAATGAATCCTGAAAAGCATGCATTGAAAATGAAAGATGCCAACATAGCTATGTGAAACATGAAATCATGAACGTAGAGAGTATCCATTGTTATGATTCTCAAACTAGCTGTGCTATGATTATGAAACTAGCTAGCTGTGAAAACAAAACGACTACAAAGTTGCACGAGTCTAAGAATCCAATCCTTGTGTTTTTTAACGATAAGAATAGATGATTTTATCCATACATACCTTTCTGAGAGGAATTAAAACGAAGAGGCCGATAAAACAGACAAGAAAGAGGTAAGCCGTCATCCACCCGAGTCCTGGCTCCTTGTAACTCCCTCCCACTTCACCAGTCATCTCACTCGTCTTCTTGTTCAATCCCAATACATAAGATCCAAATCCTCCTATAATTTATGCATGTGAATCACAAACCCGAATCATCTCATGTTCAAAAACGAACAATAACAATATTAAGAAAGGGTAAATTATGATTCCGAACACTAGGCCCATTGGCTTTGCAGTCTCAAGCATACTCCAAGGATTCTGTCATCGAGCGCATCATGTCTAACAACAAAGTGCTTGTTTAGTTGCAGATTATAAGTCCTAGGTTTTTAAGTTTTTTCCCCTTAAAAATTGGATAATATTTGACTATTCAATTTTTATATTGAGGATATTTGTTATTTTGGCTTTTAAAAGTTACAAACAAACGAATCCTATAAATACATAAGAAGGATTACTTAGTTTTGGCTTTTAAACTCAAGCTTTTTTTTTCTCTTCCCACGTCTCCCCCGCCCCCCCAAAAATTGACTATATTTTACTATTCAATTTGGAAACCCGTAACCAAACAAATAAGTCGAAATAAATTAGTTTGAAATTTTGAACAATCGCCAACACATGGAAAAAAACCCGGTTTTATATAGTACTCCTACTAATCTTATAATTCATATTGTAATGGAAATATTTAAGTACACCATTCCCCATGCACAAGAAATTTTATTTGATTCCCATGATATTAATTCAAATATTAATAGTTTTCAAAATTTTAAAAAAGACACAATTGGATATTATATGGACCCGAAGTCATTTTTAAAGATGAAAATCACACGAAGTACAAATATATGATTAATTTCCGCAAACTAACGATAATTTATGTTGACGTTGTGTCCTACTTTAAGTATTTTATAGATTTAATAATATGGGAAAGAACCAGTACAAATATGTCACTATTTGTAAAGTTGGTGGATCAAATCAGTCCTTTTTTTTTTTATCAAAACTTGGAGACTATTACTGTTAAACTAGTGAGACCAAATAGAATTTCGGTTGAAACTGTAGAGACCACATAGTAATAACCCTCTAGTACAAGATATTTTTATGGATTACCTATGTTAATTAGCAAACAAATTCACAATTGCTCACATTTAGTTTAGAATCATTCAGGTTTACAATAATAATGAATAAATAAACAAAAGACGCTCTGATCGAATAAATAACTTGCGTACCGAAAAACTGCAGGTGTTTTTGCATGCGACGACGTCAAAGAAACAGGCAATGCAATTGAAAATGAGGAACATAGAGTGGTGGATGAGGAAGCGACAGTTGCCACAGGGGTTCAGACAGAGAGTTCGAAACTACGAGCGCCAGCGTTGGGCTGCGATGCGTGGGGTTGATGAGTGCGAGATGATCCGGAACCTTCCAGAAGGGCTTAGGAGGGACATCAAGTACCATCTTTGCTTGGACTTGGTGAGACAGGTAAGCTAGCCATTACAATAATTGATTGCCAGTATTTTATGCTAATGTATATGTATATAATTGACTCTATAACATTATAAGATAATTTGGAATTTGAATACCACACAGTAGTCTAATATGTATTACCAAGTTGGCCTAAAAAAGGACTCATAGCTTGTTTCTTAGTTTGTGCTTATAACTTCAATATGTTTTTAGGTACCGTTGTTTCAACACATGGATAATCTAGTGCTCGAGAATATTTGTGACCGGGTCAAGTCGCTCATATTCACGAAGGGAGAAACTGTAAGTTCATATCACAGTGTGACAAAAATGATATGGAAATAGATGTAGTTGACTGACTGAGTCTGAATATATATATACGTATAGATAACACGAGAGGGAGACCCGGTGCAACGAATGTTGTTCATAGTGCGCGGTCATCTACAGAGCAGCCAAGTCCTCCGTGACGGGGTCAAGAGTTGTTGCATGCTGGGCCCCGGCAACTTTAGTGGCGATGAGCTCCTGTCGTGGTGCCTACGCCGCCCCTTTGTCGAGCGGCTGCCGCCATCTTCCTCCACGCTCTCCACCCTCGAAACAACCGAAGCCTTTGGACTTGAAGCCCAAGACGTTAAGTACGTGACTCAGCACTTCCGATACACTTTCGTAAATGAGAAAGTCAAGCGAAGCGCCAGGTACTTTGTTATTAGGTGATTGACAACTCAAATTAAAATAATTCATTAATGTTCCAAAATACTTTATTACCAAATGGATATCAAATGTTGTACTCTCACGGGAAAAAAGTAAGATTCTACATTTTATGCCAATTTTGAAAATGTTTTGAATGATGCTATTAGATATTGTGATAATTTAAAGAAATTTCTGTCTACAGGTATTATTCACCGGGGTGGCGCACTTGGGCCGCAGTGGCAATACAGTTGGCATGGCGGAGATATAAACACAGGCTTACGCTTACCTCGTTATCATTCATTAGGCCTAGAAGGCCACTTTCGAGGTGCTCGTCTTTAGAGGAAGACAGGATTAGGCTTTATGCCGCCTTACTGACTTCGCCTAAGCCTAATCAAGATGATTTTGATTTCTGAGATTCCGAAAAAAAGTAAATTCATTGTGAAATGCCAAAAAAAATAAAATAAAATATGCAACTATGTTCTTATGTTCTTATATTTGTCTGTTGATTATTCGTCCTAGATTTGGATAAAATTATGTACTCACTAGGAAGCTATATTTGACGTGCAGCTAAATAAATTTATTCTTTCAAGAATCTCGTGTAAATGATGTTAGAATAATTTTCTTGTTTGAGCAAGTGGCTCTTGCAATTTATTTCATAAGTTACCTATAATAATCAAGACTTTAAAGCTCTTGAATTTACTTATATTTTGTTGTATGAGTTGCATGAAATTAATCACTATATTAATGGTCCAACAATGATTCAAATGTTACAACTTCTTCTGCTAGTGGCCATAAAACTTGAGGTTAGTAGTAATGATTGATGAATTATAAACCTATCATATTCTATAATAATGAACGGTGTGGATTAATTCATTTATTTTGATGGAAAATAGATGAATCCTCCCTCCTTATATAAAATAAACAAACTATATCATTTTGTGCAGCAAATGAAAGGGTCGAAGTGTAGAAAGAATACAGGAGAAAAAAACTCATTTCTCTAACAATTTGTGCCCTATCACATGCTTATTTTTGTCATTTTAGTGTGTAAGGGCTTATACATACCACTTATTCTTTCTCATGCTCAAGATTTGTTTTCTAACCGTACTTTGTTTTTTAGTGAAAACATGAAAACTATGATCCTTTAGCTATATATTTTATTTATATTAAACTTAGTTAAAATATTCATATTATTTAACATATGTCATGTGGCATCAGAGTTTAGATTTACAGCATCATGATGTTCCTATATATCGAAATTATGTTTATGTACAAATGAATTTGCACATATTTATGTTAGTAGGAATTTTTTCTACTTTATGATATTTTACAAGTTTATGGTCATAAGTATTTTTTTTTTTTAGCTCAACCATCATGTTTAAAAATTAAAATTAAAATTAATTGTTTGGAAATGTTATAGTAATATTAATGATTATCAATAAAAAAATGTTATTTTCCCATGTAGCCTTTTAGTTTCCAAAATGCCACTTTAATCATTTTTGTTATAATATATAAAGACAACTTTTTGGTTAGGGTTATTCTTTTGTTCTATAGTTTATTTTCTACTTTTGTTATGTAATATCTATAATGAAATAAAAATTTGCAAAAATTTAAAATTTTCATTTATGATTAAATTCAATTAAGTCTATAGAGATTGGGTTATGTTTTATGAATTTTTATTTTGGTGCATACGTATGACATAAAAGTGTCCAAGTGAAGCAAGTGGGCAACATGAAGAAATTCATTTATCTAACAAATTATGTCATTTCACATACTTAAAATAATGACAAAAATATGTGACAAAATAAGTGAATATCATGAAAATCAAGATCGTTTAACTGTGTTATGTTTATTAAATTTAATTACAATATTCAGGTTATTTGATAATATCTAACAAATGATAGAACTTAATTTATTTGATGGAAATAAATTTATTCTACGAGAAGTTAAATTTCTCCGGGACTAAACTTAATGGATTTCTAGTGTGCTTTTAACAAATATCCTTTTATGTTACTTAATATCTCCTAGTCCTAGAGTTTACTTGTTAGAAAAAGATATTTAATTTATAGGTTTATCATATATAAAAATAAGTTCAATCTAAAGAGTTCATGGTTTAAAAATAATTTTTAGTGGCCTAAAATTTGTAGCTAATCTTTGTCAATCTTGAGTATTCAATTTCTATTGGCTCACAGACTTGTCTGCTCACATGTCACCAGTTGTCATCTTCAAACCTATTCAATAATAGAGTAGCGAAACAAAAATTTCACAATCAAATTCTTTTTCCACAATTCGGCTTGGCATAGTAAAAAACAATGGTGAAAAAGAAAAGGTGTGTCCACGTGAAAGTAAGAGCTCTATAAAAGTTTGATTATAAATTAATCAGGTGTCCAATTTCCAAATTGGGGTTAATGATAAAAACTTAATGACTCCAATTTTAAAAAAAATCTATAGGAATTACGGTGTTTATTATTGATATAATATTTTATTTTGAAAAAAAAATTGTTGCCCACCACATAGGATCAATTTTGTAGAGACGAATATGTTGAAAATATGCAATTTTAATAAAATCAAAAGTTCTAATCAATTTTACTAGTATCGAATATTTGTACTACATTTGATTCTTCCAAAATTGATCATTATGATACGCTTACAAAGTAATAAAAAAATAATGCCAATAGTATTAGCCTAAAAAAAATTATACGAACTTTCTACGCACTTTAGTGACCTATCCCTTCATATATATTGAATTTAGTGATCCAACGTCACATCTGTTAAAACAACGGACCCAAAATTTCTTTCTACCTGGAGTGGAATCTGCCATACACACATTTTTTTTATTTTTTTTATAAGAAAGGCCGCTTAGTGAAATATTTCAGAAAATTTTGAAGTTAATATATCAAATTTGTCGAAAATTAAGAAGCCAAGAAATTAAGCCATCATCTGTCACCCTCTCGGAGAGCCACTGTGTGCTAATTTGTAAATCCCAAATTTGACATAGCAACTAAGTATCTGATGACAAATTCTGCTACGTTACGCAGAGATGTGTCTATGAATTTATTAAGTAATCGTATAGATGTTAACCAAAAAAAGGGAGGCATACATGCCCCTTCGTAATTTGAAAAAATTCATTCCGTATCTTAATTTTTAGAGTAAAAAAATTATTCAGCTCCCCCTTAAAAAAATTTATAAGTTCAGCTCCCTCTTAATTAGTTTAGCTTTTTGTTCTATTACTTTGATGAAATACCCCTATTTAGGATTAATGAACGGGTCATCCGACCGACTTCTATATAATTTTGTAACAAATTTTGTGATCATACATTCAATTGCGAAACTATACCTAACATTAATTGGGCACTAAATCGAACATGTGTTAATGTCGAAACAGCTTAATCAAATATTACTTGAAGGTTAGGAAGCTATTCTCATGCCATTTGAGACATTAAAAATAGTGACGTTTTCTGAAATTTCAGGATTTACATATCAAATCTATAGAAATTTCGGATCACACCAATGGATATTCATTCTCATGCTGTTTGAATTTTGATAAAAAAATTTCAAAAACCGTGTTGATATTATAACCATTTGCAACAGTAAAATATTACATACAGAAAATCGATCTCCTCATCTTACAATCATATCAGAGTTTGGAGGCACAACTAGATTAGAGAATTTGAAGATTTTGCATGTGCTTTCTTAATTGCGATCTATATAAAGCACAAGTAGGCTTGAATTAAATAAGAAATAGAGAGCTTCAATTAGCTTTGATAGCGTCCGAAGATGAAAATTGATTCGCCTCAGCTTGTCCCTTGAAGAGCAAAAAGGCAAGGCTTCCGATACAAAAATAGATGAAACAACCGAAGGAGTGTGTCACAAACGACCCGAAATCTGTGCCCACTATGCATTGCCATCCTGCCCCGTGCGCCATATCAAATTCCTGCGCCCACTGAATACGTGTTAAAATATATTAAAGAGAAAGAATTTTATCGAGGGGTGTAACATAAAAGAGTATAAGACCACATATATAAAGAATTGAGAAATTTTGCACAATTAAACAGTAAGATTAAATCAAATCTCTACAAAGATTATCAAATCAATCTAAATATCAATGTACATTAGATAGGAAATATAAAATTCTTATAGAAACCAAATGAATAAAATCTAATATAATATTATTCTTAATAATAATGGATACAGGGTCAATAAAAATACAACCAATAAAAGTCACACCTAAAGTAGATCGAAGTGGGTAAATCATGATCACCTACGGTAGATCGATGTGAGTAAAATCAACAACAATTATAAATAGATAACCGATATAAATACGATCAATAAGAAATTGCACCTACAACAAATCGAAATGGGTAATTTTAGTAGTGCATAATCAATAATCATTTTTGAATTAAAGATTGAATACCGTGCAGAATAAAGAGACTAGTATAAATAGCAGGAGGTTTTAGTCTCTTATTTTAGATTTTCAGGCCACAAGAATGTAGAATTTGATAGCATCTTAAATATAATAAAGATAAATAATTTTATTAAGAGGTGTAATAGAAAGAGTATACAACCACATATATAAAGAGTTGAGAAGTTTTTCACAATTAGACAGCAAAATCAAATCAAATGATAATCAAATCAATCTAAACACTAGATAAGAAACATAAATTTTTTCTAAAAATTAAATGAATAAAATCAAATTTAATATCATTCTTGACAATACGTATACAATCAAATCCGGCTCATTGATGAGAAGGAGTATGGAAACACGCAAGAATCTAATTTGATTTATGGCATGTTAATTTGGTGGAGTTTTAAAATCAAGTTTTTTTTTGTTTTTATTTTATGTCTTGAGTGATGTTTCCCTAGCTAGCAGGTTGTAGTCGATGACTACCTCACGACATAATATTTATTCCAGAAAGGTTTGTTCGATCGTACCTTTTTAATGAAGCGAGCAATCTGAGTGAGCTCGGTGACATCAAAGAAGTCGAGTGCTTTGGCAGCTAAATCAAGCGCATCTTGTTGCATAGCCTGCATCATGTCCGTCTCTCCAATTACTGCCTTACCTTCCAGCATGTTGATGCTCACTTACGTTTGTATGTGATATCTATAGTCTATAAATATATATATTATATAGTTATGAATATATGTCTTATGAAGAGAGTAATGAAGACATAGTTTTAGATATGAAGTAGATGAAACTTGAAAGTACTAAAAGGAATATATAGGCATGATTAAGATGAGATGGGAGAAATAGAGAATGTTATCCACAACAAAATCTTAAATCAAACCGAGCAAAGTAAATCAGTGACTACGCGCGTGGGAAGTTTGTTTGGTACACTCAACTCTTTAATTGTGTCGACAAAAAATTTAGTTTTGTTAGGTTGCGAATTTTTAAGTTAAAAAATAATAAATTTTTTTCTGTATCAAAAAATTTGCATGATTCTAGTTTAAAATTTTCAAAATTTTTTACTTCAAAATAGCAAAAAATTTAACTTAAAAACTCAGCAGTCAAATGAATTTCCAATTTTGAGCCTAAAAAAAATATTGAGTTTAAAAGGTCTAACAGAATAATCCTTAGTCACAAAATTTGGGTTGGATAAACTAATATATATATAATAAAAATAAGCTTTGGACACTAGTAAAGTAAGCAAATATCGGGACTCATGGTACACGAACGAACAACTCACGCTGATATTTACTCCCAACTTCTTTATTCTCATTCCATCCTTGTCAAATAATTAGTACGACTTATTTATGGGAGACGCTGACTCTAACGGACTTGACCTCTAACATCAACCCTATGGCCAAAAGCCCAACAATAGTAAAAGCCTTATCACTAGCAAGTAATAATAAAATAAACAAAATACTTAATAACAATAAAATATTACTTAATAAAATTACCTTATACATGTTCGCCATACATCAAAATCTGTATATTGTATATGAAACTCTGTGTGTCCATCGTTTACCATAATGTATATCCACTTGATAAATCTTTACTCGATCATAAGTTAGGGAAAATGTTAGAATTTGCCTACCTTTTGCTTACGCACTGAGGGAGTTGATGTGGTGGTATAAGCTTTGGGGGGGGAGGGGCCACAGACAGACGAGCCTACACTAGTGCACCGGTACTATACTCCATGAGCTTTGCAAGAAGATATTTACATGGTCCCACGGACAAGTGCTTAGGGCATAGGGGACCAATGTAGGTAGTCATGCCATGTTTGTACACGGTATTCCGTCAATTTTTGGTTTTTTTAACAACTCATGAAAGAAGTTTGGCATTTTTAGCCTTGTGCCAATGGATAGAAAGTGATTGGTGAAAATAGCAACACGAAATTATTGTCACAATGAAATTTGCTTTGACAACGCAATTGTATTCAAGATAATTATCGTTTTTGGTTCAACCAAATCTTGATTCCAAAAATTTAGAATTGACTAAGAGCTCATGCAACTTGAGAACTTTTTAGGAAGTCACCCATCTCGATACCATTCTCGCAAGAGCACGCTTTTCACAGTTTGCAACACAAAAACTTGTTAGGAAGTCACTCATCCTAATACTATTCTTACCCATTAACGCTTAATTTCAACGTTCGTATGGGATGCAGTTTAAAGTATTGGTATATGGTTCCACACATGAGATGACTAATTTTCTTGGCAGATAATCATAAATCTACCGTCACCCTGCTACTTGATTCAAGGTTGGGACTAACTATGTATTTACGAGAAATACATTGGCGGAGTTATTAAAAATAATAATGCAGACAACACTACAAAAGAAAAAGTATTCCGTCGCTAGAAAGTAAATTCCGTCGCTAACTATCACTTACCGACAACCCGCCAATGACCCAAAATATATTGGCATAATGCTCGCCGGTAAATTCTAACGATGGAAACCTTTAGGTCGTCGGTGTTACCAACTACTTACCGACGACACCTGGTGCGTAGGGATTTTGTGGTCATTTTTTTGTGATTTTAAGAAGACCAGTTAGCTACCACTTTATGTCGTAGGTAAACCATCGGTAATTTATAATAATTATTTATTTTAATTCAAATTTTTTAGTTTATATTAAAATTAACATCGTCGGTATTCTGACGGTATTTTATATATGAAAACATAGTCGGTAAACCGTCGGTAATTTATAACAAATTATTTATTTTAATATATAATAATTTATTCTATATTAAATTTTAAGTCGTTAGT
>MKEJ01043261.1:0-11450 GCA_001753735.1 Embelia ribes | reverse complement strand
TTTTCTTTTTTGTTTTTTGGTTAAATTGCTTTGCATACCTGGTTGGTTTGTAGGGGTGGGTAAAAAATTGGTGCACCAAATTACTGAACCAAACCTAATCTAGTTTGGTTCTAAAATTCTTCCAATGGTTCGGTTCGGTTATTAATTGTAATTTTTTCGTTAAATTTCGATTTTCGGTTCGGGTCATGATTTGTAAGAAAATGATTCGGTTTATATTGAACCGAACCGAAATGGTGAAATAATTAAACTACCCCCTTATATGAGTTTCTTATTTTTCCTTCTTTACACTCATTAGTCATTTCCATCCCTAAACCTAATCTAAATGAGCAGCCGCCTCTTCTTCTGCTCTCTATCTTTCTCTCACTCAATCCCTATCTCTCTCCTCTCGTCCGTCTCTCTATCTATTTTGATCTCCTCATCTCCATTCATCTGCACATTGCACCTCCAATCCAAGCCAAAATTGAATCCGGTGATTCAGTTTTGAGGTAAAGAAAACACGATTTGTATTTTTAATAATTATTCAATTTTTTATATTTGTTTCTTTTTTTTTTCTCATTATTGATTTCTTTTAGCATTCAATTTACAACTTGTGTTGAGCTTTATATTGTGGTACTGCAATCCCCATTTGGTGTGTTGAAGTTAAACAACATTTTTTAAAATTAATTTCTAGTTATTAATTTTTTATTTCAACTTTTTTTATGGGTGTTTTTAATTTGCTGTCAGTTTGTGCTTTTAAATATGTGGCCTAACAGTTTTAGATTCGGTTGGTGATATTTTGCTTCGAGATGAAGCTTCTTAAGCAGGTCTTATGAAAGGGAGATGCTTAAGCCAATGGCACAAAAATTGATTATCTAGATTCATTGGTATATAGATGCATTTTTCATCATATATTCTATATGGCATAAAAATTTAATAGTAATGAAGTGTAATTAATACATTAGGGTATTCTTTTGGTGTGATATGGAATAGTTTTTTAGCACACAAATGTTCAGAATTAGTTCATAATTCTAGAATCGAAAGAAGAATCAAGAGGTGGACAAAGAACAGCTTGCTGATCCTTTATCTGTAAGTCGTCACTCCATATTTTTTGTAGTCTTATTTGCTTTGCCTTGGAGTTCATTTGGTTCTGTTTCTCAACGTTTCTGGTTCTCAAAACAGCATATGTGAGAAAGTTTTCTTCAAAACACCGAAGGTTTAGAACTACAATATTTTCTTCTTGGGTCCCTAAAATGGATTTTTTGGCATATATATGTAGAAAAAATATAAACGTTATAGTGTTTTAGAAAATTTCAGTCTTTACTTCCAAGATTTGTCAAAAGGAGAATGAAAACAAAATCAGGAAAATTGTCTATTTGGTTCTTGTCTCAAAATTTCAGTTTTAGACGTATTTGTTTTAAGTGTTTCAAAGACCAATAGATATGAAATTTACAAAATCTCAATGGTTCCCATATTTCAATTTTTATACCAGAAAAGAATTGTAATTAGTGAATACAGCTTTATGTTGGTTTGTGTCAGACGTTAAATGACAAATATCTTGTTAACAAGGGTGTAACTACTCACCACTATGCTATATAGCATATTGTGAATTTATATTTACAGTATTTTGTTAGTAATATATTATGTGATAAGTAAATTATGAAGCAAAGTTCAATATTTTTTATTCTTTGCCAATTACGAACCGTAATGATGTTTATAATATATATGTGTTGTGTGTGTGCACGCGCACGTGCGCGTGTGTGTTTCAGTTTAATTTTGATGATTTGTGTTAGGCCTATTTATGCTGATTACGGAACATGAATGATAATCATTTCAATCATTCACTTTTAGGCTTTTTTCTATATGAAAAATGGCACAAACAATTGAGAAAAACACTTCTTATATTGCAAACTTGTCTTCAATATTTACTTAAACATTGATTAGTTGATGTTGATAATTTTTCTTATTGAATAATTGGTTGCCAGTTGGAATATTCTAGAGCATTTTACCTATATTTGTTTTACGTTAGCAGCCTTAAAATAATATTGTTTCATGTTCGATAGTTGATCTACTTCACCTAGTAATGCCCAGATTCGTTCCTATACATAACAATTAAGTATTGATTAACTTTGTATAGTTAACTAAGTAAACTTGAAATTTCAATTGTACAATGCATTTTTTTCTGTTAATATAAAGAAACGCTAGCGTCGCTTTTTTTTCATAGTATGAACCGTTCAATTGCTTTTTTTTGCTTAGTATGAATAGTCAAATTCTATCAATAGAATCTTAGTATGAACCGTTCAATCGCTTCTTTTTTTTTTTTTCCCGAGGGATCAATTTTGAAAATGACTAGTTTTATATATGCATAGAAATGTTGCTAATTGTTAATTATCTTTATGTGAGTTTTTTGAAATGGCTAGTTTCATATATAAGAAGAATTGTTGCCCAATTGTTTTTTCCCAAATGCAGCCCATTTTGTTTTTCTGTTTCTATGAATTTTTTTAAAATGGCTAGTTTCATATATGCAAAAATATTGTCCTTTATTTTTTATTTTTTGTTTCTGACAGTTTTTTGAAAATAGCTAGTTTCATATATATGTCGGTATGCTATTTTTCATTTTTTAATTAAATATAGTAGTAAGTGTGAATTTTTTTAAGTTCAATAGTTTTTAATGATTACAGATGGGTAGAGGTAGAAACCGTGATTCTAGCGGTCGTACTCCAAGCAATAAGTTTCCAGAAGGCCGTGGTAGAGGTGGTCGTACTTCAATAGGTCGTGGTCCAGATGGTCTAGCTGGCGGTCACGATCCAAGAGGTCGTGGCTGAGGTTTTCCAGGTGGTGCAGATACTCACTTGCCTACAAGTCTACAGAGCCCCATTGTCCCGACTGGCCCTAGCACTGCAAGAATTTGTATTCCAACTATTTCAGTTGGGTTGCTACCATTTTGTTGTGATGACAATGACAATCTGGATGGAGTCCCCGATATAGAGGCACAGGTTCCTAACGAACACTCCCAACCTATACCTACACATGTACCGAGTGCCGAGATACCATCCACATCCACAACACCAGCTTCAAATGCGCAATCCTCGTCTGCACTTAAGTCTAAAAAGGTGTACATTTGGTTGGAGAATGGGAAGTAAGTCTTGTTAAATGTTTTATTTATAACTTACAATTTTTATTTTTTTTCCCCAAAGTTATAGTTTATATTGAATGACATAATAGGATATGGCCATCCGAGCTGGCTTCTGATATCATTAAGAAATCGTTCAAGGTGAGGTTGGATAAGAAGGGCTACAATTGGAAGGGTGCACCAAGGGGACAAAGAATATCTACTTCGACGAGTTCAAGGTAGATTTTTAAGGAATTTTTTTATGATGTAAGGAATTTTTTCTATCTCATATCTATTTACTTCTAATATACTTATTTTTTAGCTGAAATATGCTTGTTGGGAAGAGGGGTAAAATGATGCGATCCGCAAAACTTAGAGGCTAAAAGCAGGTAGACGTTATGCGGATTTTGTCTACAAGTAACGCATGGAACCTCAATAGAAGCACATGCCGGACAATGTGTGGGAGGCTTGGAATGCATTGTAAGCAACTGAAGAGTTTGTTGCCAAATCGACATAAGCATCCAAGAACTGGCTCAGCGATGATGGTGGCCCGTCGAAGCATTCTGGTGGTCCAATTACCTTTCATACCCAAATTTTTGATTGATTTGTTAGCTTTTACAATTTATATTAATTTAAATGCTAACGTATGCTCTATTTGTAGGAAAAGGAAAAGAATACGAAAGTTAGCGTAGCCGAAGTGTATTTTGTATGCCACAAAAAGAAGGGCATAGAAAATTTCATTACCCAGGAGACCAAAAAATTTGGAGTAAGTTGTTTTTAAACTTTACGTGTTTATTTGAAAAAATAATGCACACACATTGCATTTGCGTGGAAGTTAGTTACATTTTTCACATAAACTGTACTTATATATTTTACTATGTTAATTTATGGATTGACATTATTTTATGCACAAATTAATTGCAGAAGGAGTTAGAGAAGCAATTGGTAGTTGTTAAGCTGAGCCCAACAATAGAGAAGGAAGTCCGGAAAAAAATAAGATATACGGTGATGTCGTCGGGCCTTCGAAGGACAGTAGGTGGTTCAGAATAGACCCCGCACTCTTAGCAGACCTCAGGCGAGCACATCTACTGGCCGCTTGTATGCTCACCAAATGGAATCGAATGATGAGTGGCAACAGAGGCTGGCCGAGGTTGAGGGGAGAGCGCGCCGACATGAGTAAGAGGTTCAACGATTGCGGAGGTAGAACCAACAAATGAGCTCTCAAATCCCGAAAATGGTAAAAACAATTGTGGATGAGGTGATGGTGCCTTATAGGTCTTCCGCACATGTCATGCCGCATTTTGATCCGGGTCTTCAGCCTTCACGAGATGATGCCCTGGGCAACGATGACAGCTTCGACAATGATGACGAACTTGGTGAAGACGACCTCGGTGATGATGACTTCGTTTACGAAGATGATGACCTTGGCAGGGATGACCACGTCCATGGCAATGACCACCCCGATGACTTTAGTTATTTTTTTTAATGCAACTCTGATAATTAGAATTTGTAATGAAAATTTTAATTTTTATTTATTTATGCATTTTGAAATTTTTTTTTTATCAATGATAATCGATGAATGAAAGGGATATGGAATTATTAGAGCATGGTATCAATAAATAAATGCAACAATAATATTATTTATTTTTTTAGAAAATAAAAATAATTTTTTAAATATTAAAATTAATATAGGCCTTGGTTTAGCGACGGATCAGTGACAAAATAAATATTTTTTATTTAATATTAAAAATGTCAGCGACGGTTTAGCGACGAAAATTAAAATATTTATTAAAATCTTTAGCGACGGATTACCGACGGATGACCTATATATATATATATATTAGCCAAGGATCTGCGACGGACGAAATTTTTTTATTTAATTTGTACAACATTTAGCAACGGAATAGCGACATATTTTTCTAAAAAAAAAGTTTACATCAGCGACGGATTAGTGACGGACAAATAGCGACGAAAAAAATGTTCTTGCAATTCCGTAGGTATGTTGCGACTATTTTATAAACTCCGTCGCTAAATGTTAGCAATGAGCATTATAACGACGGAATAGAGGTAGTCGTTGATCCGTCGCTAAATTTCACATAGCGACGGTTTGACCAAAATAGCGACGAAAAATTCCATCGCTGTTTTTGCGTTTTCTTGTAGTTATAACTTATGATAATGTATCCCTGAAAAAGGTCACGTTACGATATTCATAAAAGAATATATTTGACTCCCATAAAGTATCATAAATGTTGATAAATGGAGTAAAAGGGCAAAATAATCTTTTATTTCAAAAGTTTACTTGTTTCAAGCTATATTATATAGGAGTTAAATTTGAATGAGATAAATAACAAAAGCAAAATTACTTAATCATGGTTTGTAATCCAATTTACATGTGCCTCGATTAATTTCCAGTTAATTAGACTAGAAAATGCGACGGTAGTAGAGGTCTCGAACTGGTGACATCCGGGAAGAAAATCGAAGACATGCCAACCGAGATCACTGATGCCAATTTATTTATTTTTTTCATCGTAGTAAAAGAAAAAACTTTTTATAGTATTGCACGGAGTATTTTATATATGACTTTTTAACAACAATAAATATATTTTATATCCGTCCCTGGAAATTTTTTTAATAATATATGTGGTGACTTAACTTATAGTTCTTGTAATGCTGAATTTGGATGTGGTTAAAAGTCTATGATAGGAATACAGTATTGATTAGTGTAAATTAAAATATTAAATATAATAGCCCCAATATTTTTAAAATTATTATGCCTTCAATTGACAGATGAAATTCGGAAAATTTTAAATATGTATGTTCAAATTCTATTTGATGTACAAAATTTAAGCATCCAAATTTGTGATACTATTAGATTTCTTAACGAGGCAGCAAATTAATTAGGATAGTTGGACACGTAAATCTTAAACTTAGTTTCATATATATCACTATGCACATATATATTTATTCGGAAACTTTCATATCAAAAAAATTTCATTCAATCTCTTGATTGTAAATATAATCCTTTTTTATTTGTGTGGTTCAATTTTCTATCAAGTAAATCCAAGAAAAAAAAACAGCCAACCGGCATAATTTGTACTTTCGAATAAATCTAGAGTATTATTCTTTAGACCATGATTAGAAACTAAGAAACATTCTGGTCACAATAAAACAGGTTTTTATTTAAATGGTATATAAATTTCATACACCAACAATTTTGAATAAAATATATATGACCGTATATATATGTAGAGACCACCAAACATACATGTATGCTCTTCATCCAAGTTTGCCAAAGGAAAGTAGCTACTAATTTGTTAAAGAGGCAACAACCTTGTAATTTATTATCATCAAAATTTTTATTTAAAATTTTTTTATTTAAAATTTTAGTATAACATTTTCAATATAATTTTTTTTTATATAATTTTAGTCACCCCATAAATTTGTTACTTGTGCACTCTAATTTCACCCCTATGCTCGCTCGGTATGAAAATTCATACATTGTGGTGCGGTGCATAAAATTTAAATTATTCCTCCAATTATACGAGTTTCTCAATTTAGTTACATCTTTTAAACTCAGTCATTTCTAATTTTTTTCCTCTTAAAAGATGAATTGCATTTGAATTTTCAGCTATTAAATTGAGATTTTTTGTTTTTTTTTTTCTAAAAAATAGAATTTTAAACTGGATGTATACAGAATTTTGCTTAATAATAAAAGGTTAAAATTAATTACCTTAAACTTTCAAGCCAATCTCAAACCTTTAATTATATGGCATGTTTAATGGTATTATGATCTCAAAAGTCAATCACTTTCACTAATTATATTTTATGTGCACCTTAATTGAACTTGTTCATTGGTTGTACTTGTATCTTTTGTTATTTTCTTAGTTGCGGGGAGTTGTGGACATTTCACTGTCAAAAGGTTATTTTCTTTAGAAAAATGATTGATCTTGCTAAGCTTTTCCATTAGTACGAAGAGACATGGATGTTTTTGGCTCAAAATGTGTTTTCAATAAGCTAATTAAATAAATAAAGTAAATAAAATGGTATATAATTCCGATCTTCGGACATGTTTCAATTCTCGTCTTGTGATGATTTGGGCCTGAATAATTGGAATTCTTCGAAGGGTTTTATTTGTCTGATAAGATTAAGTATTAATTATTGTGGTTAATCTAGTTGGATTTTAGCTCTTAATGGAACGAGTTGTAGCGTTTTGATATTAATTGTATATCACGTTAATACCCCAAAAATCCTATAAGTTTTCGATATGTTAAAAATTTTAATTTGCAAAAATATATAAAAATACATTCCGATCCTTCCGGTGATGTAAGGAATCATTTCCGTGTTTATTATTCAATTTTAACCTGTTATTATGCAATACCTAGAATTCATCAAATATTTGTAGCATGAAATGTCTAAATTATACTTTTTAAAATTAAATTAGTAAGAAACATTTATATTTCACTGAGGCTATCAAAATCTGGGCAATCGTAATAAGGCGGGCGCAGATCGAAGGTTTTAGACTAATAAAAATTCATCGGGAGAAAGGCTCTACTTGTTATGCGTACCTTCAAGTAAGACTTATCTGTTCAACTTTGGAATCGTGGTCCTTGTTTGAAAGACATATAAATTTTATTATGCAAATTGGATTTAATGGTGCCTATTTGTTAGTAGGATAAAAACTACAAGGACCAAAGTGTGCAATCATAGGAAAAAAGAAAAGCCTATTTTTAATGTGTGGATGCGGCGGCAATTTGGGTCTTATCGGTGCTGCTGGGGTGATTTGGTGCTTATATTGTACACAAAGATATATAATATATAAGTATTTTTGGTAATTAATTATATTAGGATAGGAGAAAATATTTTAGAGGATTTTAGAGGAAGAACATGAAGAGATAAAATATTATTTTTGAAAATCTAATATATAGACATTATTGATGATTGGAGGATTAATCGTTATATTGGGACCCTCCGTTTGGAAATCAATATTCTTATTTGGGTATTCTCTACTATTTTATTTTATTTTGTAATTATCATTGTATGTTTTGAGATTGATATCCTTATATGTACACGAAATGATTTAATTTGTATTATCTCTATTGATTAGTGAATTAATTTTGTGGGTATGTAACCCAGTTAATTTTTTTAAATTTTGGTATATTTTACGTATCGCTATTTTTGTATATGTGATTGATTAACGTATTCTTGCATTGAGACCATATCTTTTATTTGATTCCGTTGTAATTTGTAAATGGAAATAAATTTTCTATAGCTACTCCCAACACAACTTCCAAACCGTACGTGAGTTACCTTATCAGAACTCGAAACCATATCTTAATTTCAGATGATAAAATCTTTATAACGTACCTTGCGACAATAGACAGTTTGATTACCCCATATGCTATGAGTTTTCTTTTGAATTTCAAGGAAATTTAAGACATGGTCAAGATAATATTTTTTTAAAAACAATATTAAAAATAGTGGACTAGTCTGATTTTTAAAATGAAAGAAGGGTGATTCAACATTACACATTGCAGCCTATTTGATTTCCTATTTAATTATATTCTAGAAGTACAATTTTTTTTAATATTTATTTATTTTTTACTTCGTAAATTATCCCACTTAATTTATTATAGAGCTCAATCATATAAGATCATATTTGTAAACTTTTAAAAATTATCTTAATCTATTGATTAGTATATCAGAACCTTGTCAATAAATTATAACATATCTATCTATTTATTCATAACCAATCCATAGATGAAGATACATCTCCTAATAACTATAGCTATTTTAATAATGGAAAGTAAATCTTTTGCATTTGTTCAATTATTTTATTGTAAAATTAAAATATAAATATATGTATTTTTATTCCACTATCACATTCATATTGCAAGAATCCATTATAAGTGATTGGAACAAAGTATTCCTATCCATCTTTTGGAAGGAATTATTTAAACTAAATGCTACCCAGCTTAAAATGAGTTCTGCATACCATCCCTAAATGGATGGCCAAACAGAGGTGGTTAACAGATGCTTAGAACAATATTTACGGTGCTTCACTAGCACCAATCCCACGAAATGGGAGGGGTTTCTTGCATGGGCCGAATATTGGTACAACTCGACTTATCATCGGTCCATAAATGACATCATTCGAAGGGGTATATGGGGGAGAACATCCGCAATAGTATCGTATGAGGTGGGATATTTCTTGGTAGAAGAAGTTGACCGCACATTACGAGACCGTGACATCATTTTAGGCAAATTACGAACAAACTTAGTAGTCGCAACAAGTCGGATGAAACAATATGGGGACCAAAGTCCGCAGGAAGTCGAGTACTCGGTAGGAGATTTTGTTTATCTAAACCTTCAACCTTATCGTCAAATGACCATTTTCCAAAGGGCAGCGCAAAACCTCGCTAGTAAATACTATTGGCCATTTGAGATTCTTGAACGGTTAGGACCGGTTGCCTATCGATTAGCATTACCTAAGGGGCCTCAAGTACACCCGGTATTTCATGTTTCACTTCTTAAGTTAATTGTTGTCAAAGACGTGGTTACTTCACCTACTCTACCACCGTATTCAAGTGATGGTGAATTACTTCTTGAACCGTGGGGGGTGACCGAATATCGTTGGGTTTGTAGTTCCAGAGGTTATATACGTGAGGGTTTTGTTCGCTGGGTTGGACTATCCGATGACGATGCTACATGGGACCCAATTGAGGTTTTACGCAAGAGATTCCCAAACT
This sequence comes from Embelia ribes, assembly GCA_001753735.1. Classification (NCBI taxonomy): domain Eukaryota; kingdom Viridiplantae; phylum Streptophyta; class Magnoliopsida; order Ericales; family Primulaceae; genus Embelia; species Embelia ribes. The sequence goes on along the minus strand of MKEJ01043261.1, from coordinate 1,616 downwards.
TGAACCTTGAGGACAAGGTTCGTTTTGAAGGGCACGGGAATGATGAAAACGGGTCCAAGCCAAAGAGAAGTATGCGGGTCCAAAAATTTCCAAGCATTCTGGAAGATTTTGTTCATAGAAAAGCTTCTAGAATTTCTCTATTCTATATTATCCTAGTATTAAATAAAATATGGCCACCTCATCCAAAATTATGAGGCTAATAAAGAAATGTTGTGCCAACTTCATAGCCAAGTTACCATTTGGCTTATTGAAATTGTAGGGTTGAGTATCTTCGGAGATGATGAAATGAAATAAGCTCTTAGCTACTTGGTTTTCCTCCACCGCGAGCGAGAATTTGGTCTACCTCGTACCACTCGAGCAAGGTTGATATTACATGTGTATTCATCAAAAGGGCTTTCAAGTATCGTCACTCTATATATCACAATATCTATGACCATTTCCAATACGAAACCATTTCCTTTGCTTAAATTTACATGTAAACTTATTTCCGAGAAGCTGAAAAGCAAATTCTATTATTACCAACAATAGGGGAAATCCGTTAATAGAAAACAAACCAATTTTCAAACTCCTTTAAAAGAGCTCTACATAGAAAATAAAGAACAAAAACAATATTGAAATGAGAAAAAAACAACTTCAATGATGCCTCCAGTTAGGCAACTGCTACTTGCCCATCTTTCGGGCGCCAAAAGTCAGTTGAAGGAGCTCCATAGCAAAACAAAAAACATTAGTTGACCCCATAGAACCCAGCTTAACTAAACAATCAGCCACCCGATTCCCTTCCCTATAAACACGAGTAATAGAAATTTGTACGTACTCTTCAAGTTCCTTAATCTCTTTCCATGTTTTGAATAAAAACAACGGAGGCTTTTCGAACCCAATTAACCAAAACACTTGAGTCATACTCTACCTCAGTTTTTTGAATACCCAGACCATAACATATATGAAGACCCATTCGGAGAGCTTGCATTTCAGCAAAATTAGTAGACCCTTCTCCCAAATCAAAGCAAAAGCTTCAATGATTCTGCTGTTACAATCTCTGATTACGCTACGACAACCAGACTGACTTGGGTTCCTTCTTGAAGCACCATCGATATTAAGCGTGTTTTCCTTCAATAGGTGGCCTCCATAGAACTAAGAATGGCTTTTTAGTAAAAAAAATTTAGTGATTGGCACATGCAGAGTCTCCAAAATCATAATACCGTTCAAATTAGGCACAGATGTAGGCTTGATCAAACTATTTATATCCATAAGCCAATGACAAATATTATGACTAATATAGCAATTATTCATCTTAGAATCATCAAATCTTCTAGCATTTCTCAACAGCCAAACCTCCCAAATAGTAAGGATAGGAACCACACTTGACAAAAGTTTAACCTGGCTAGTCCCTTTGGAACAATTCCACGACTTTAAACATTTTTCACGCAAGCTAAAACCCACAATATTATAAATTCTGAAGAGCAAAGCAAAATGATTCCAAACAGCTTAATCCAATTCATCGTCACTAAATAAGTGTACGTCTGTTTCTTCTTTTGTTGCAAAACAGTATTAACACTTAGAAGCAACTGGAATGAAACACCCTTTTATTTATTTATTTTTTTGAAATATGTGGTTTC
>MKEJ01043249.1:0-12751 GCA_001753735.1 Embelia ribes | reverse complement strand
TTTTTTTTTTAAGTTTAATACAAATATGAAAAGATAATTTGTCTTTTTTTTTTTTGGAAAATTTTCAAAAAACAAACATTGGAAATATAGATTACAGAGATCTACATGTTGAAAACACAGCTATTGGTAAATTTGAGGATTTTCTTATAGTGAACCATGATAAACATACACCAACTATTAAAAGCTTAGATAATTCTACTCGCACCCTGGTAAAAGTAGAAATTAATGTGGACAGAAAAGCACTGAAAAAGCAGAATCACTTTCAAAAATCAATACAAAACTCAAGTGAAGTCCCTGTGGTTTAGCTTTTGAATTAATAAGTTAATTAGTTTTTATTTAAGAAAAAAAAGGTGCATCTCTTAGAATTTTTAATTTATTTATATCAAAATAATAAATAATTTTAGCTTAAAAATTAAATAATCAAACATTATTTAACTTTTAAATATAAAAAACAAATAAGTTAAAACTTATGAGTAACAACAAAACAATTTATAAGTCAACAATCCCCAAAAATACAAGAGAGAGATCTGAACCGTCGATAAGCCTCAGCCCGTACAAAAGAAAAGCTAAGCGGAGCACGTGATCGGTGGTGGCCCACCCGTCCTCCCGCGACCCGCTTTGAACCTCTTTACTCTGTTCGCTTATCAAATTCGGATCTTATAACTTATATGCTACTGTTTTAAGCTATCGTCTTGTCTGTTGTCTCCTTCTCTCTCTCTCTCTCTCTCTCTCTCTCTCCCAACCGACGAAGACGGAAAACCCTAGCTGCCCCTTTCTCTCTCTTTATGTCTCTCAGCCTCAATTAGGTTATAATTTGTATCTAAGTGAGTCAATTACTACACATTTTCTCTCTGATTTGTGCCAATTTATTCTATGTATATAATTTAGCTGAATTTTACATTTAACTTGAACTGTTAGAGCCATGCATGTTCTGTCAATCTTGTAATTTGTGCTTTTTTACATTCTTTCCTGTTATGAAGAAATTATGCAAAAAAAAAATCACTTTTTTAGAGTGAATTTAGTTTTGAATGATTATAACCTTGGAAATCTGAATTTGTTTCTAAAATTTGAAGAACTTTTGCGCCAGATCTAGTGAACTTGAAATAGGATTGTAGTCAACAGTTTAAATTTCAAAAAAATAAAAATAAAATAAGATAATAAAAAATAATTCAAAACTGACCATAGTAACATTTCTATAAATAAATGATTTTTCTTTTACGTGTAAATAATTTATTTTCTACATGTAAATTAATGAGTACATGTACTTCTTATGCTTATTTATAAAATCTGCATGTATTAAAAATTTCAATTAGATTTGCGTACAAATTTGTTGATATTTATTGAAGCGAAGTGAGCAAATAGCTGTTGAACACTCCCACGGAAGAAACAGTGGGACCTCATGTCCCACCTAAACACAGGTGTCCTTTATATTCGCCAAATCCCGTAAATACCCTTCCCATTCCGTTAGAGGATTTTTCGTTCAAGTTTTAGCATTTTAACAATTGTAGAAACATCCCTATTATTTGGAAACTATATCGATCGCCCCAACCCTCGTGCATGACGTTAACACTTAGCCCCTTTTGCTATAGAACCTTAAAAATGTAAAAAAATTAGTATGTTTTGTTTTAATCTTTTGGTTGCTGAGCACTTGAGCTGAGTTTTCTTATCGTTTTTTGGCCTGTATGGGTTGTAACCTTGAATTTGATTGATGCAAACTCAACAATTTTGTTTGAAAATGCATAATTGTATTTTGAGATAATACTATTTTTATTTTACTAAACACTATTGCCTGCTTTTTATTTGGTAAAATGCTGAGCATAATTCAAAAAGCAATCTCATACATGATTTAAGAATCATTTCCTGCATTCTTTTTTTAAGTGACCTTCTAGTAAATTGAAAAAAAAAATCTTAAATAAGTGTTGTTTTGATAATTTTATGCAAAAAAATGGTAAATTTATCTAAATTTTTCATTTTATTAAATATATTTTACTTTGTAAAATTATATATTTAGACTAACAATACAATATTTGCATCTTCCTAATAAATTAATTGGGGGCAATTTAGTCTATCTATTTTTACTAATCATTTTTTCAATTAGCGTGCCCAAGTCTAAAATATCAATTAAATTGAAAATGAATGAAGTATGTTAATAATTTTTCTTTTAACTTTAAACCATTTTCTAACAAAATAGACTAAGCATTACTAATATAGTGAAATATAACTCTACTCGAGTAGAAGTTTTTTACATTATTATACTTGTATGCATAAAATGTATCTATAAACGTACATGAACAAATATACAAATGCAGCATATATCCAATCCGTATAGTATAAAAGGCAAACTCTACTCCATCAGTGGAATAAAATTAATCCCTTAATAATATTCAAAAGTTAGAGTGTTCATTGCAGATCAACGAAATATCGTGGGCGATTCATGTAATTTAATCAAACTTCCATCTCCGTCAACTAACGCCGTTTAATAAGCCACCAGCAAACGAACACCCCCCAACAAAGAGCACCTTTCTGTCCAGGTCAAATCTCTTTCTCTCTATCTCTCTCTCTCTCTCTCTCCCCGCCATTCTTGACCCACTCCCCCTTCCCCCATCTTCTTAAATAATCTGAATTAAGGGTTTTTAAAAACTCAAATTAGGGTTTCGACCTCTCAATTCTACGAGATGATGGGGTCTCGGGGGATATTTGGGTGGTCGCCGCCGCACATACAGCCGCTCACACCCGTCTCCGAGGTATCCGAGCCGCCGGAATCTCCCTCGCCCTACCTCGAAAACAGCGGCGAGGGCGCCGACGTCGGAGGAGCCGAGACCGAGGAGGAGGTGGACGAGATCGAGCCCCCGCCCGAGGCGGTCCCGTTCTCCAGGCTCTTCGCCTGCGCTGATCGGCTCGATTGGGTGCTCATGGTTGCGGGATCGGTTGCCGCTGCGGCTCATGGGGCGGCGCTGGTGGTGTACTTGCATTACTTTGCGAGGATTGTGCTTTTACTCCGGCACGGGCCGAGGGAGAGTGTGGATGATTTGTATGATGAATTTATAGATGTAAGATCCTTATTCTCCAACTTTATTATAGAGGCTAAATTTCGGAGAATGCCTATAGCTTACCCTGTCAATTTAAAAAATAGAAACGTGGATGAACAGTAGGCTTCTAGTTTGAGGGGAGTTCTATAGCAAACTCTTAATTTTTAGGGTATTCGAGAGTGTTTGGATGCATTGGTGGAACTTTGAGCTTACATCACCACTTTTATCGTTTAGGTAGGAACTCTTCTAGCTCCGAGGTGAAACTTTGAGCTTACATCACTACTCTTATTGTTTTTGATTATTTGTATAAGTTTTTTCTGGCTTTGATATTTTTTACGGCAGGATCAAAGTCTAGTGTACTGGTATTTTCGGAATTAGTGGGTTCAACTTCAAATTAGTAATTTTTAGCTAACTATAATCATTGATGTGATAAGAGTTGAGCTTGAACTTTTGAGTACATCACAAGTTTGAGTTATATATATTTAACTTGTTCTAATCATTGCATCTTATTTGGAATTACTGAGTTATTGGTGTATTTTTAGGAGATTCCTTTGTCCCCTTTTACTCTCTTCTCTCTCGTCCCCTCTTTTTCTTTCTCTTTGTACTTTGAGTAGGTTATTAATTGCTTGATTGAGTTGTGCTCTCCGGTTCTTTGTGCACCCAATATGTTCATGCTTCTTATGCTTGAGCTCGTGATTCACTGTTTTTGGGATTGGGATATGATCAAAGTGCAAAATATGTGCTTAGTTGGGTGCTTGGTGAATTAGACAAAATCTAGTGGAAGATTTTTTGCTGCAATATAGATGCTTGGTATTTTGTTGCCGTGAGAGCTTGTTCTTGACCGGTGAAGTACTGACCCGGTGGGTTGTCTTTATGTGCCCAGTTTAATTCCGGGTTACCCAGTTTTGGTTGTTTCATATGGTTGGATCACACACTGGACTAGGGTGATACTGTGTTCATGTTTAGGTTTGATGTTTTGGTGGATATAAGTCTTGGAACTTGGTTTTGTTTTCAGGTATGGTCCTTTCTGGTTATTTCAAACAGACTTGCATGGGGTAACCATTCTTCCTCGTCGTCATGTTTGCCAATCCGAGTCTGATCGTAGAGAATGCCAAAAAAGCAGTCAATCCTAATCTCTAGAGGCTATGTCTTAAGGTATTAAGTTGAGGACCAAATTGAACTAGGTGTGGGTAAGACAGGGCAGTCCTCGTCGACAGAAGTATTTTGATTACCAAATAATCGTGGAATGCTTACAGAAGGCATTACACGAAAGCCTTTATTGAACCAGCTATTGATCAAAATTTCAAATTCCCATTTCATGTGAGCACTTTTTGACCTTAAATAAGTTATAGGTGAGTCTAAATTTTTTGTAACATGTGAAGCAGTATTTTCTTCCTGCAGCTATTGGGCTTAGTTGGTCTGACGTTAATGAAGCTGAAATTTGGTTGTGGAGTACTGTTATTACGATGAAGAGCCTGTTAGTCTGTTAGTCACCACCTTTACTCTCTCATTAGAAAGCCGTGTGAATAGTCAATATCGAGGATGGATTTGATATTTCGTGGTCCTGCTAATTTGTTGTAGCATTGGAAGTGGCATTGGCAGATTAAAATTCTCAACTTTCCTTTTCCGCTTTTCCGTGAGTTCCCGTTGGAAGTTACGGAGTCATGCCACTATTAATTATATGTGGGATAATAATGCTCATGGGTGCTCACAGGGTCATTGCTTTTGATTAGGAAATGACTACCTCAGGGCAACCAAGGGGAACATTCCCAAACTCATAGTAGCATCTCTACAAACTGCATGGATAAATCGTGATAGTTTTGTGAGAGTAATTAAACCTTGCTACCATTTTGGCCAAAAAGGCATAGATCAATCATGCACATTAAAGAAAGGGAGAGACTAAAAATAATCCGGATGCAGCTGCAAACATAAGGAAACAATAGTTTATGTACTCATTCTCTTCTAATTTGCCGTTTCTTCCGTTCTTCACCTTTCATTTTGGAGTGGCTGCAATATCTGAAAAGTTTTTGGTTGAATATACTTTTGATTTTGGAAAAAAAAAAAGAAGGCAAAGGAAATATGGTTAACATCATCATTATTATTATTTTTGTTGAGAGAAAACAATGATAATTGACTTCATATTCTATTTCTGCAGCTTGCATGGACCATTATTTATATCGCAGCGGGTGTTTTTGCATCTGGATGGATAGGTAAGCCAACATGGCATTCAAAATAATTGCTCATATTATTTCTTGCGTCACAGATTCTGTTTTTTTAGTCATCAGCTAACTGGTTTTCTGCAACAGAGGTCTCATGCTGGATTCTTACTGGAGAAAGGCAGACTGCTGTAATTAGGTCGAAATATGTTCAAGTACTACTCAATCAGGATATGAGTTTTTTTGACACATATGGTAATAATGGGGATATTGTAAGCCAAGTATTGAGTGATGTGCTGCTCATCCAATCTGCTCTGAGCGAAAAAGTATGCAATATAACAAAATTTTGGTTTTTAAGTACGGTTGATTTGTTTCTTAACAAATCCATTTTAATTAGTTTGTTTTTGGTTGTACAGGTGGGGAATTATATTCACAACATGGCTACCTTCTTTTGTGGCTTAGGGATTGGATTTGCCAACTGCTGGCAGATTACCGTAATTACTTTAGCTACAGGTCCGTTTATTGTTGCAGCTGGAGGAATCTCAAATATATTTCTCCATAGGCTTGCAGAGAATATTCAAGATGCTTATGCCGAAGCAGCTAGCATAGCTGAGCAGGTACTGTGTTTTTCAAGCTTCTCCTATAACATAGAAGCATTGGTGGAATCATGGAGTTAACAATCGAAGTTCACATCCCTTTGTTACTGCAGTTGGAATCATCTTGTGATTGGTTGATTGATTCCTCATGGGCATGTTTACTTTATTAGATTGTGTAATGTTTTGCATACGCTTTCCCTAACTTACATATATGGTGGGAATTGTGTAAATTTGTTTTATTGCGGGTCAAAAGTGAGGTGGTCTTGTTGTTTTGAAATATCTGCATGAAGATTTTGTTTTGACTTTGTTATGTATTAGCATGTGGGAGTCGGTCACAAGCCAGTCATTTCATATAGAATTGGGTTAAGATTTATTGTGGTTTATGCATATTTGCATAAGCGTATGTACGCATACATGCAGAAGATAAGTTATATGCATTAATAGTCAAGGGAGGGATAAATATTATGTTACATACCCTTTTCAAACTTGAGTTTCTGGCATACAGAATTATCTTCATGTCTTTTTTGGTTGCTGTAGTTCTTTGTGTCAATTCATAGACTTTTTTGTTATTGTTATTTCCAATCTGTTCATTTGGTGATATCTTGATCTGTTTTTGAATTTGAAGGCGGTATCTTATGTTAGGACCTTGTATGCATTTACAAATGAAACACTGGCAAAGTATTCTTATGCAACTTCATTACAAGCAACACTAAGATATGGTATATTGATAAGTCTTGTGCAAGGACTTGGACTCGGCTTTACATATGGGCTTGCTATTTGTTCGTGTGCTTTACAACTCTGGGTCGGAAGATTCTTGGTCAAACATGGAAAGGCCCACGGTGGTGAAATTGTAACAGCTCTTTTTGCAGTAATTTTAAGTGGCCTGTAAGTGTTATACCTTTGCTTCCATGTCCTCTTTTTTCAGTTTTTCATTTCCAAGGGTCCAAATTTATGCTTTGGTATATGTGAATGCTTCAGTATTGGCAACAAGGGGGGCTCCAATCCACGTTTAATCGTAGCCCCTCATATCCTATATATGCTATTGGATCAGTATATAATTGGATCTGACGGTTCTGGTTTATAACAGTCCTCCATATCCCATATTTCTTGTCTAAGTGGTGCTGTTCTTGTGAAGTACATTGTGTTTTAATGTTAGGCTGAATTCTTGGTTGTAATGTTTTTGGCATTTTCAGTTGTTTGGTATGATTATGGAGATCTTTATTTTTTGCTTTTATGTTTCATTTCTTGCCTTTTTTGCAGAGGGCTGAATCAAGCGGCAACAAATTTTTATTCTTTCGAGCAAGGGAGGATTGCTGCTTACAGACTCTTTGAAATGATAAGCCGTTCATCTTCTTCTGTGAATAATGATGGAACTACTTTACCTTCCGTTCAAGGAAATATTGAGTTTCGTAATGTGTATTTCAGCTATCTATCACGCCCTGAAATTCCTATCTTGAGTGGGTTCTACCTAACTGTGCCGGCTAAAAAGGCAGTGGCACTCGTAGGCCGAAATGGCTCTGGAAAAAGCAGTATAATACCCCTCATGGAACGTTTTTATGACCCTACTTTAGGTAATTCTAACACCATAATTTCTCTTGGAGCAGGTGTATTCCATTTAAATTCTTAGTGAAATCAACAACCCTTCATTATCTGTTTTTAAAATACTTGCATGTACTGCAGGTGAAGTCCTTCTAGATGGAGAAAATATAAAGAACCTCAAACTGGAATGGTTAAGAAGCAAAATCGGTTTGGTTACTCAGGAACCTGCATTGCTAAGTCTAAGTATCAGAGACAATATTGCTTATGGACGGCCAAATGCTACATTGGATCAAATTGAAGAAGCCGCTAAGATAGCCCATGCACACACGTTTATTAGCTCATTTGATAAAGGATACGAGACACAGGTAAAGATCTGGGTGGAAAAAAAACATTGGAAAAATGTGATGTTGGCTGCACTTTCTGATAACTCAATTTGCTGTCTGTTGATTCTTTCTGATTGCTCATTTTGCCATCTGGCAATTGGTTGTCCTTTGTGCATGTTAGGTGGGTAGAGCTGGCTTAACGTTGACTGAAGAACAGAAAATAAAGCTCTCTGTTGCTAGGGCAGTGCTTTCAAGTCCATCGATTCTTCTGCTTGATGAGGTTACTGGTGGACTTGATTTTGAGGTTGAAAGATCTGTTCAGGAGGTTCTGGATCTCCTAATGTTAGGACGATCAACTATCATAATTGCTCGACGGCTGAGTCTCATTAAGAATGCTGATTATATAGCAGTGATGGAAGAGGGTCAACTAGTTGAGATGGGAACACATGACGAGTTAATAACCTTGGATGGCCTGTATGCGGAGCTTCTAAAGTGTGAAGAAGCGGCAAAACTTCCTCGCAGGTACCAGAGAGATAACTTATCATTACTTTATGTAGTGAATGAAAGAATTTAAAATCGGCCATATTCAATAGCATGCTTGTTTAGAGAAGTAAATGATATAATCTCTACTTATCTCATTTGTATTTTTTTTTTATTGATTCTAGGATGCCCTTGAGGAACCACAAGGAAGTAACAGCATTTCAAATTGAAAAGGATTCATCAGAAAATTACAGCTTCCAAGAACCCTCATCCCCTAAAATGGCCAAATCTCCATCTCTTCAGAGATCTGGTCTCCATGCATTTCAGCCTACAGATATTGCATTCAATTCACAAGAGTCACCAAGAGATCGAAGCCCACCAACTGAGAGCATGGCTGAAAATGACTTGTCCTTGGACTTCTCAGAGAAGGAACCAGCTATTAGAAGGCAAGATAGTTTTGAAATGAAGCTTCCTGAGTTACCTAAGATTGATGTTCTATCCATTAATAAAGACAGATCAAATTCTTCTGGTCCTGAATCTCCCGTCTCACCACTCTTGACTTCTGATCCTGCAAATGAGCGCTCTCATTCACAAACCTTCAGCCGCCCACTCAGCCAATATGACAACAAATCAGTGAGAAGAAAGCAAACTGAGGTTACAAAACACCTGAAGTCGCCCTCCTTTTGGAGGCTTGTGGAGCTTAGCTTAGCAGAATGGCTTTATGCTGTTCTTGGTAGCATTGGTGCTGCTATATTCGGTTCCTTTAGTCCAATCCTTGCGTATGTTATATCACTGATTGTTATCGAATATGATAGGAATCATCATATGCAGCAGGAAGTAGACAAATGGTGCTTAATAATTGCCTGCATGGGTATTGTCACAGTGGTTGCCAATTTCCTCCAGCACTTCTACTTTGGGATAATGGGGGAGAAGATGACTGAACGGGTTAGGAGAATGATGTTCTCAGGTACATTTTTTCCTCGAATTGTATGGATAAGCCGCATCATTTCATCTTTATGTTGTTTAAAATTTTCATCTGTCTCATCATGTTTGCATCTGTGTGTTACGATTTTATTATTTCAGCTATGTTACGTAATGAAGTCGGATGGTTTGATGAAGAGGAGAACAGTGCTGATACCTTGTCCATGCGTTTAGCAAATGATGCTACTTTTGTCAGAGCTGCTTTTAGCAACCGGCTTTCTATATTTATACAAGACAGTGCTGCAGTTATTGTGGCTATTCTTATTGGGGTGTTCCTGCATTGGAGATTGGCACTGGTGGCCTTGGCAACCATACCTATCCTTATGGTTTCTGCCGTTGCCCAGGTTTGGAATTTTTTATTAAATGGTTTTCTTGGAATTGTGTTTGTATCAACAAAATTATAGGGTTTTAATGCTTCATTTTGATTATCTGTTACTCAATTAGCTACCTAGGCAACTGCAGATTATTCTACATCCACTCTCATGAAGTATAATGTTTCATATGTCTCTATGCTTCCGCCTTATTTAGTCTGAAACTTAGGCACCGTCATATGTGTAATGCTTTCCCACCAAATCCTGAGAGGATAATTCTGTAAATTTTGCAGAAGCTGTGGCTTGGTGGATTCTCCAAGGGCATACAAGAGATGCACAGGAAGGCTTCTTTAGTTCTTGAGGATGCAGTTAGAAATATATACACTGTTGTTGCCTTCTGTGCTGGTAACAAGGTTATGGAGCTTTACAGATTACAACTAGGTAGAATACTGAGGAAGAGCTTTCTTCATGGGATTGCTATCGGTTTCGGGTTTGGGTTCTCACAATTTCTTCTCTTTGCTTGCAATGCTCTTCTACTCTGGTACACTGCATACTCTGTCAAAAACAACTATATGACACTGCATACGGCTCTCAAGGAATATATGGTTTTCTCTTTTGCTACTTTTGCTTTAGTGGAGCCTTTTGGCTTGGCCCCTTATATCCTTAAACGGCGCAAATCTCTTATTTCAGTATTTGAGATCATAGATCGGGTTCCTAAGATAGACCCTGATGATAATTCAGCATTAAAACCTCCTAATGTTTATGGAAGCATTGAGCTAAAGAATGTCGACTTTTCGTATCCAACCCGGCCAGAAATGTTGGTGTTAAGCAATTTTAGTCTTAAAATAAATGGGGGACAAACTGTGGCTGTTGTCGGAGTTTCAGGGTCTGGAAAAAGCACCATAATATCATTGATGGAGAGATTTTACGATCCTGTGGCTGGACAGGTTTTATTGGATGGTCGAGATTTGAAACTTTTCAACTTGAGATGGTTGAGGAGCCACATGGGTCTTGTTCAGCAGGAACCAATTATCTTCTCAACTACTATAAGGGAAAACATAATTTATGCCAGACACAATGCGAGTGAAGCAGAGATGAAAGAGGCTGCTAGAATAGCAAATGCTCACCATTTTATCAGTAGTTTGCCACACGGGTATGATACACACGTGGGAATGAGGGGCGTGGATCTTACACCAGGGCAGAAACAGAGAATAGCAATTGCTCGGGTTGTACTCAAGAATGCACCCATTTTGCTATTGGATGAAGCGAGCTCTTCTGTAGAGTCTGAGTCAAGCCGAGTTGTGCAAGAGGCTCTTGATACACTCATAATGGGAAACAAAACAACCATTCTAATTGCCCATAGAGCAGCTATGATGAAGCATGTAGATAACATTGTGGTATTAAATGGTGGGAAAATTGTAGAAGACGGATCCCATGATTCATTGATGGCAAAGAATGGGTTGTATGTCCGGTTAATGCAACCTCACTTTGGGAAGGGATTTCGACAACATAGACCCGTGTAAATGGTGTTTTAGTTTTGTTGTAATTTGTCTGTTGAAGGCTTGACCCTGTTGCTAACTTGTCCAATGAGTGGCGAAAGTATTTCAAATTCTTAGGATTGACATGAGTGGAACAATCAGGTGTCGCACTGATGTTCGTATTGGGTGGTAGCGGTGGGACTGGGTTTGATACTAGGTGGCGGTGATGACTGTTGGTTGTTAGGTTGTGAAAATTTGAAGTGTGAAAAGTGAATATTTCAGATTTTAGGATATCAGGGCTGGGTCTCAGGCTTAGGTGGAATATTCTTTTGGAGGCAAGCTGCAAATGGATTAGGTATTTTTATTGGTAAAGTGGATTTGCTAATTATCAACTGCATAATCTCTCTATGTAGTTATGGGTCGTTTTCTTTCTGCTTGCCTACATGCACTTCTCTTTGGTTATTTTAGGGGTTGGGTCAGTCTCACCGATTTTCCGGTTGTATATTTTTCTTTAAGTCTGTGAAAACAGCACAAGCTTTGAGAGAGTGAAGTGAACATTTACTTGATCTGAATTTGTAAATAAAAAGATTGGATGATTTGAGCTCATTTCCTCATTTTTATTTGTGGCCATTTTTAACAAGATATTAACATATCTTTTCAACCTAACTCTGCAAAATTTTCCTTACTGTAAGAACATGAAGTTGATCAGATGCTATGCGGATTCTCAAATCGCTCTGATCTAGACCGAGTATCATGGTTATATCTATACGTGCAGCTCATGTTTCATATACAGGGAATTTTTGACTTATGATTTTGATCGCGGGTCTAATTATTTAGAGCAATTTATTATCGGGCATACTCTTACTGGGGTACGCTCGTGAGCTGTCTGACCGGATTTCAGCTCAATTTTGTTGGTTTGCTATACTTGCATTTTGTCAACAAAACAAGCAACGGGCCTCAGAAGTGTCCTTGTGGCTCGTGTTCTTGTCAAACGGAGACTTTGCAATACACTTTTTTCATTTATCTGTGTGAAACACTGATACGACATAGTCTTACACGTGGTGAGATCTACCGATTATCTTTAAAGTTTTTGATTTGAAGTGTTTTTAAGAGCAATAACTCGTACAAAAAAACTTGTGTTTATCTTAATTTTTAAATTTCATATTATATTCAGAGTATTGGCAAAGTGTCAGCTAAGAATGAATATTTTCCATTTGTTGTGAAACTGCATAATTTTAGTATTTTTCAGTTTTATATATGGTACGTAACGAAATTGTTTTAGCTTTCATTTAAATCTCATTAAGAACCCTCATCGCACCTAAGCATAATTCTTTTAACTTTTAGTTTAAAAATATAAAATAAATTTTTATGTTAAAATTTCACTTTGGCCCCTACAATTTCTAGACGTTTACTGTATATCGCTTATGCTAGGTGTAATTTTTAACATAAAAATTTGTTTTATATTTTCAAATATTTATAATTCCTATACTTTCTGTTAAATTAGCCGCAGGGTTTTACACTTTTACTTGCCTTTCCTAAGTAAACCCTAGTCTCTCCCAATCCGTCATTACCGTCTGTTTCTCTCTCTCTCTCTNNTGAGAGCTTCAGAAGAAGCCAAATCCACAAACCCGGATCCGAATTCGCAGACCCGAGAGTCCCTCAAAGCACTCCTTGAACCCGCAGCCCTAAAATCGAAGCTCCGGAGGAGAGAGAAGCGGAGAGAAACCCTAGCTTTGAAACCCCTAAATTCAGAAACCCTAAATTTGAAGCCCCTAAATTTAGAGAATGAGGATAAAAATGGTGGGTCTGAGGGTTTGATTGATAAGAGCGAGAAGAAGAGGAGGAGGAGGAAGAAGAA